>JAJOOO010079449.1:0-39474 GCA_029582685.1 Solanum piurae | reverse complement strand
CCCTTTAATTACTTGTTTTGTTTTTGGAAGTAATTTGACTAATTGATTATAATTGTTGGTTAAAGTAAAGTCTAAACCAGTTTCCTCGTGGGATCGACCCCAACCTACAAGTTGGGTTCTTTACTTGATAACGATCGCTTATGCTTCTTTAAAGAGGTGTAATTTGAGCATATCAATCCTTCGAGGTCAAGTATGCCGTGTAACTTCCAGGGTATAGACTCGGGTCGTTATAAACTTAGTATCAGAGCATAAGATTTTGGAAATGGTTTTTAGGATTAATGTCTCACAAGCCACGTCTAGTAGAGTCTTGTTCATCGGTGTGAGTCGCGACACATCTATGAGTAAGAGGTTATATGACGTTAGGAAACTTCACTTCTTTCATGATTCTTCAAGTCGTGCCGTAGATTTTAACTCTATAATTTCTCTCTCATATCCCTTATCCGGTGGTCTTTATAGTTTGACCACTCTAAAGGCTTATGCTAGAAGGAGTGAGGGAGGAGGTTGATTGTGATGCCAATTATAGCTATGAGATTTGTTATATTTGAGGTGAGAAATTGTGATGTTGTCTTTAGTATGAATGAATTTCATTATGGTTATGTTTATTTGATGGTAGGACCCGACTTAGTTATGATGAGTTTTGAGGTATGTTGAGAGAAATGATGTTTAAAAGAGTTTGTATGGGCTTGTTCCCAAAGGGAAATAATGTGCTTCGATAGCAAAATCGTTAAGTATCCTTGATGTTCATGAGTTAGGGTTGCTTGAAATTCTCACCTTAAGAGGTATAGTGAAGTTGAGGAGCTTAGACCCGTTGTGGTAGACTCATATAGGACCTTAAGTGGTGTTGGTATGGTTGTTTGTGAGCAAGAGTTTCTTAATGAGGACCTTCCTAGTTTAAATGCACTAGTATGTTGATAGTTCCTTAAGGATTTGATTGTTGTATTGAGGTTCCTATGTTGTTTTCATGTTAGCCTTAGAATGGGTTTACCCTTAAGGGCGAGATGGTATGTTGAATAGTAAGGTTGTTGAGAGTTTTGATATCCTTATCTATTTTCTTCTATTCTTATTCAAGCTTGTGATAAAGAGTTTCTTGTAGCTTGTTTCATGTTTTGGAGTCATGTGTGATTATGTGTTTCCATTATCTCCTTATGTCATGCATGTTTTGATGAAATTTATGTTTAATGAGAAAATGAGCTTTTTGATTTATGTGTTCCTCATGTTGATATGCATCTATAATGAGTTGCCTCAATGCTTCATGAGTTGAAGTGATGAGCATGCTTAAATGTGGTTTTGAGAAAAGTTGCATAATTTGCCTTATGATGCTGTAATGAGCATGATGTGAGTTGAAGAAGGAAATTCCTCCAATGAAATGAGAAATGTTGATGTTTTGGTGCATAAGGAGTTTGTAGATGTAGTTCCTACTTTCTTTGTTGCATTGAGCTTATTGATGTGGAGTTTATGTTTCCTCCTATGATTTTGTGCATTGTTCATGATGTTGCATGCATGATGGGATGCTAGTCTTGCGTCTTTATCCCTTAAAGTGTTTAAAGTGTCATTTGAGGATAAATGTTACTAAGGGGGGGAAGGGGGGGATATTGTAACGACTCAGAAAAATGGTAGGATGAACTAGAGCCTTAACGTGAGGGTCAACGTCAAGGTGCTTGTTAGACTCCGTAGTTGAAAGACCTTTTTAGGTTTGTATTGAGGGATGCAAGGGCATGCGCCTTGCAGGGGGGGGAAAGTCTAGCCAAAGGCCAAGGCTGCCCAACCCTTGACCAAGCACTTCCAGGGTTCACGACCACCTTCACGAACAGTACGGTCATGACTACGGTCCGTGAAGGGGTCCGTGAAGATCCCTTAGCTTGGTGGGAGAGGAGTAGTTTGAGGTGGCTACTGCCTCAAGGACCACGGGAACCACCACGAGCCGTGGTGCCCTTGACGGACTGTCTAGGTGGCTGTGAAGACCACTTAGGCCCTTGAGGGCTTGGCAAGGTTGGAAGGCATACTGCCTAAGGGACCACGGGCACCACCACGATCCGTGGTCCCCTTCACGACCCGTTAAGTTGCGTGGTCCTTGACGAGCTGCCTTATTTGAGGGTGTTTAAGTAATTTCATTTTAATTAATTAATCTGTGGGGTTGATTTTAATTGTTTTATATCACTAGTATATATAGTTTTAAGTCCTAAAACAAGTCATTTACTCCTTATTTCCCCAAATCAAATCAAAGAGTTCTTCCTTTGAAAAATTATTTCTCTAGGAGTTCCCAAAGAAGAAGAAGAAGAAGTGGGAGCTAGGGTTTATGGATTCAAGGTGTTCTTCCTTAAATTTCATGGGGATTAACAAGCAAGGTATGGTTATCCTTCATCAAGGGGTAGCTTTCAACCCTAGAGTCCATTCAGAGTTAGTTTTCAAAGGTTTTCAAGTTCTTCAAAACTTAGGGTTTTTACTCTAACTCATGGGTACCTTCTTCAAACAATTTCAAATGGTTGTTAATGACAAATTATGATTGTATTAGTGTTTAATTAATGATTTATGATGAAAATACTCTATGAACCCATGAATTCTCTCAATTCATAAATTGCACCTTTATGAAGTGGGTTTGTTGATTTTGAAAGCATGTGAATAGAAATTATCTAAATTGCTTTACTATATTGAATTGTATCACTATCCATGCCTTAATTGTATTAAATTGTTGGTGTGTTGGTGATTTGAGATTCATGGCCTTGAAGGGCATAGTATGAGGAACTGAGTTATTATCATGATGTCTTGTACATGAATGTGAATCTAATTTGAATGTAATTGTGTTATTATTGAAAGGCTATTTCTCAATTTGACATTTATGAATGTTGATGATGGAATGTGGTTTCTATAATGTGAAGCTATATCTTGAATTAGTAGGCTTATGATTCATATTCTTGTATAAATGAATGTAATGTGGATTGATGGTTCTTGAATTGGTAGGCTTAAGGCATCCTTTTATTGTATAGATAAATGTGACCATGAATGTAATATCATGTCTTGAATTGGTAGGACTAGGGATCCTCTTCTTGTATAGTGAATGTGTCTTGACTTGATGAATATGCATCGATAGGCTTATGGCATTCCTTTCATAAATGACTAATGAATGTGTCTTGACTTGATGAATATGAATCGATAGGCCAATGGAATTCCTTTCATAAATGAATGATGAAGTATTCTAGGCTACGTCTTGAACCGGTAGACCTAGTGTTGGTAGCCCTTCATGATGAGTCTAGAAACCAATGTGATGATAAACCTTGAATCGGTAGACCAAGTGTTGGTAGACCTTTCATGTGTTAAATGATGACCCTTGTATCGGTAGACCTAATGTTGTTAGCACTCTTCTTGGAAAGGCAATGATATATCCTTAATGTACCTTGAATCGGTAGACCTAATGGTGGTGGCCCTTTCTTTTGTAATGAACTTTGGATCAGTAGGCCTAATGTTGGTAGCTCTCTCAAGTACTATAATGCTAATGAAAATGAAATACTCTATGGGAATGGAGGCTAAACACCGAGTGGATATGGTAAGATGGAAACTCTCCCAATGTTAGGCTAGGGTTCCAATGAATATTTTCCTATCCCATAACTATGTGCCAACATAGGATATTAGCTAGTGGTTTTGACCTAGTCTAAAATGTTACTGGTCCTACCTTAGGCAAGTAGACCATATCTTTACGGTGTGGGGCCATATGACATCGGATTCCATGGTTTTCTCTCACGGTCTATGTCGGTTAATGCCAATTCCCATCATGTGAGATGTGCACTATGGTTTCTTGAGAAGTTCTATGAAGTGTGGGTGGTAGTATGGGATGCCATCCATACATTGCACGAGTAGGGTTTGATAGGGCTATAGTGAGTTCTCTAATGTCTTAATGACTAATGAATGAAAGTACTCTTAATGATGCTAATGAAGAATGTTGACTAAAATATCTAATGTGATGATTTATGCTATACTTGGGTTGTATTATGAGTTATTTTCCCTTGTCATGAGTTATGAAATGTATGTGTTCCTTATGCATGAATATTGATTGAAGACTAGTATGAAATGGTAAGTTCATCTAAGGTGGTCTCAAAGTGGTACTTAGTAGGGAGAGTAGTATGGGATGCTATCCTTACATTGCACAAGTGTAGCTTAAGGTTGCTTAAGGTGAATGTTCAAATGTGATTATTATGACTTGTATTCTATGTCTCTTATGCTAGTGTACATGATATTTCTAAAAAGTGGCATAATGCATGGTTTCCAACCAAATTCTCCGTTTAAAAGCCTGTTTTTGCTTGGTCATTATACTTGGTACATTTTTGTGTGCTAATCCATATTTCTCTTATTTTACTACAAGTGTAGGTTCCGGCAAGTGAGTTCCTATCCATCTAGTTCAAGTTCTTGGATTGATATTCTCCCAAGGCTAAGTGGTATGTCCTCATAGATTGAGGACAAGTACTTTAAGATGTTTCTTTCTTTCATGTAAAAGATTATTGTTAGAGTTTTTGATTGTAAAGGGCCATGACCCTACTCTAGTTTTCAAGACATTGTTTAGATGGCCATGTGAGTCTCTAGACTTCCGCTGTGTTTCAAATGTTATAATAAAGTTTTGATCGTATTGATTTAAAGAGAAGTTTTTTAAATTCTGCACTATTTCTATGTATTGAATGTTATGAATGCTAAGAGGCTTGTACGAGACCCCTTCAGGGTCAAGTACGCCGTGTAACTTCTAGGATATAGACTCGGGTCCTTACATAAATAAAAAGGAAACAAAATACGGAAATAAACTTTCTGGGACGCGACTTTGATCGACGACTTGACCAACGGACCGTGGGTCGACGTATGGTCCGTAGGTCCCCTATTCTCTGATCAACATCTACGGACATACAGGACGTACCGTGGGTCAATCCACAGTCTGTAGGTCCCTTTTTGTGGCTCCACACTTAAGGTTTTCATTAGGTACTGGAACTTCAAATCTCTGAACAAATTCAGCGGATGTGCAGGATGGCTTGTAGGTCGACCTATTGTCTATGGATCGCTCCGTACCTCCACACTTGGTCAGAATTGCCTGATGCTCCTATCTACGCCTCCCATCGACAAACTATCGTAGGACCTACGGTCTGTAGGTCACTTCGTGAGTGGCTACTTCTGCATATTTTAAGTTGTCATCTCACTCAACCGCGAACCAAGCTTATTTCCTGCAAAATGATACAAAACACATTATTTCTAATAGAAAAGGTCGTTACACACACAACCTCTAAGTGAAATGCATCAAAAATACCATAAACTTGTGGTATATCAATACCCTCAGCTTAAACATGTTATTTGTCCTCAAGCGACACTAACACTCTAAACGACATTTGTGTAGAAGCAGACATACAAACGCAGCAATCACATGGCCATTTCAACCCATTCCATCTATTTAGTGCAAATCTTTTCTCTTAGACTCAACAAACCAATTCAAACGGATCAAAACATAACATATATGGACCAATAGATATCACAACATACACCATTTACAATCACCAAGGTATCAATTTCCCAATAATGTAACTAGTACCCTCACTTCAAAAGAAATCCTTTTTTTCACTCACATGAGATATGACTTTCAAGTTTTTAGGATTCGTTCAACACTCACGCTCAGAAGTGACGTCAAGTATAATTAGTGCTCAATAACATAGGCTTGCCCTTATTTTCACTGCTTAGACTCTCCAAACTAGTTGTTAGGATCACTATAGGACTTTCTTAGCTTGTAACCTAGGCTCAGGGTCAGGTGTGGTACATTTGGGTACTTTTTAGTGACTTTCTGCCCTCCTTGACATTACATTGTCTTTTTACCTCTTTTCTCAACCTATTTTTGACATCCTTTCATTTTGCATATTTTCCCTTGAGTCTTTTCAACATAGATGTGACTTTTGACTTTGTGGCTCTTATTTTTCACTTTCTTCTTTTTCTTTCATTTTATTTTTCGTTATTTCTTTCAGCACTTTTGTTTATAATCTTTTTGCTTAATTTTGTACAAAGTCACATATTTCTCTATTTTGGTTTCCCTTTCAACACACAACTCTTTTCATACCCCTTTTTTTCAGTTTCCTTTTTCAGAGCCACCCTAAACTTATGTGTTTAGCATGAGTCGAGGTGCACAATATCCGATGTCGAACTAGGTCCAAGATCAAGGTAGCTTTTTTAATTATCCACCTTCAACTAAGGCTTTTGGCGTAAGTCAAGGTGCACATGTCCAAGGAGGGACCGGGGCCAAGACAATCATTTTAGGGAAGCTGAGTTAGGTGAATAAAAAGAAATAGTTCATTTTAGGCTCAAACATTTGGATGAAATGGAACATAGATTTCATTTGGTTGGATCATTTAAGACTTAAGTGTACTAATTTGAACAAGGGCCTATGACCACTTCCCAACTTCTATCCTAGATTAACTTAGCAGGACCAACGGGGTAAGTTCTAGATTGGCACATACGGTCTGAACATTCAACTTTTCTCACACACTATTGGCAAATTGTTTCATTATTAGATTATCCGATTACCTAGTTCAAGTTTTAGCTTAAGTTATGAAGTCAAATTGTTTCTTATCATGTCACATTGAGATCCAATACATTCAACTTATCAAGCCTACAAGATCTAGGATATTTCATCATTTTGGACAGGGATCATTTTTTTCATCTTTTTCATGCCATCATGCTTTCATTTTTCTACTTACTCCTACATATACATTCCTAAACATGCCGATTCAACAAAACTTAAATAGTCTCTTGGGGGAAAAGAACACAGACAAGAAAACCCCAAGAGAGGATTATGAGTTGGGTTACTCAGACTTCACCCTATCACTCATAATCCATTTACTCCACCCCCAACAAAATAAAGTGTCACTATCCCCAATGCACAAAAAATATAAAGAGTAAAGGATCGGGTGAAGGAAACCTGTGGGGCACACGCACAGAAGACCACTGAAGAAACGGGTGGGTCCGGTTTCCCAGAGCCCACTAGATCAACACTCGGAATGCCATAAGTAGCGCAACTATCCCATCACCCTCAGTAGTGCTATCATCGACACTCATATCACCATTAATAGTGCCCATGCTGCTAGATGGGTCCACACCTATCTCCCTAGAACTCTGCTGTCTTAGCTCCTCATCAACTAAGGATGCCCCCGAGCCACCTCAAGCTACTAATGCTCCCTCTTCCTCACTCTCTCAGCCTCAGTATCATCAGAAGTACGACCGGAGCGGGGGTGCTTCCCAGCAGCACATGAAGAATCCGGTGGCGGCATATCATCGTCAAATAGGGCACTCATCACCATACCATCAACCGGTGTCGTAGGGGTAGACTCTTGCTCAACCTCTGGGGGAGTGAGAAGTACAGTGACATCAGTACGGAGGCTCTCCAATACTTTCTTGAGGGTGGTCATATCAATAGTCGTAAATCAAAAGCATCCAGACGCTGATGAATGACCTGGACCTTTGGTCCATCATGTGCTCCATCCGTTGTTCAACCCTAGCCTCAAACTCCGCTATACCACGCTGCATCCATGGCCTCACATGCTGAAGCAGGGTAGCCATGTGTACCTATAGATTTTGTACTTGATCTAGAGGAACGACGTTGAAATCGGAGGAATGAGTGGCTCTACATGAGCTAGAGGCCTGAGTGGCGGCCAGAGATAGAGGAGTCTAGACATCTGCTGTAGTGACTGGAGGGGCAGTGTCATCATCCTGCATCTGCTCCACATCAACTACAAGATCATCTCCAAAAGGTTGCACCTCAACCTGTCGCTCCCTGCAAGGTGCATCTATATTGGCCTCATCCTAAATAAGGTCGATATCAAGAGTCTTGGTTCAACAAGTCACAATGCTAAATGGGTACAGTAGCATCGCTGCAAAGTTGGAAGAGGAGGCATGGGAATGGCAGTGTAGTGGTGGTCTTGAAAGCCCTCTCATGAATCATAGAAATCAATATGCGGGAGAAATCTATCTCAAACCCTGCAACCATACATGGAACCATCACCCTTCGATCTCATGTGAGCACATTATCCACCTGAGTAGGGGACACGAGGTTCCGCACTAGCAGCCAGAAGAACTTAGCAGCAAAAGTCAGGGTCGCGTTCTTGATACCCAAACTAAGAGTCTGGACCCACTCGACGTGCTCTCTATCAGTAGTAAGATATCAGACCATCCATCTCATAAGATACTCCTTCTGCTCAGCATTTCGTTGAAATGCTCCACTCAGAATAATACCCATCTATAGTCGAACTCTGTTATATTGATGGGCAGAGTGTGGTGCGGGCCACAGATGAACCTGCGGAGAGTCGTCTCAGACATATCAACAGTGAACCCTTAGAAAAGTGTGGCCTCAAGTGGAGGCTCAGCGGCGGGCTTGGCCCGCTTAGAGATTAACCATCTGATGGTAGCCGCATATGAAGCATAGAACTCTCGGATGATCTCCTCATTATAGGAACCTGGACTGCGTGCCATCCACTTAAACCTATCCCTCCTAAAAAGATCATGGATGATCGGAGCGGTGTGGAGGCTACCTGTGAGAACCCGGCGCTCCTCAGTAATCAACCTGGCCATCCTTTCGTGCTCGTTCAGCATATGAGCATCCTTGTAGATCTGGTTATGGCCCTCCACACACCATCGATTAGGCTCCTTAGCAACTAGAGCAGGCTCGAACCTAGGGGGCACTGGAATGTCACCCGCATTGTCAGGCTCTGAAGATGAGGTGGTGATGCCATTAGAACAGGAGTCGGAGTCGGATGCGGATTCAGAGTCAGCAGGTGAACCGATCGGTGTGTCCCCTTCAAAAGACTAGGGGGCACTGACCATATCGAATTGCACCTGCCGAGCTTCATCCTGGGTACCGCGTCGAGTAATGGGGGATTTCCTGGTAGGAGGTGGAACGTACTCTGCATCCTCGTCCTGATTGATCAGCCAGAAAAAAGGTGCAACCAATTTGGACTTCCCATTCGCGGAATAAGTGGGGGCTTGCTTAGGGGTCATAGTACCTTTAGAAGCTTCATTAGTACCAAAATAAGCAAAGAAAACAGACGGAAGAATTTTAGAACAAGAAAAGAATCAAAACGAAAAACAAAAAAAAATCTAGGCAGTAGCTGAACGGCCGACCTACGGTTCTTGAGCTCAACCGCTTCATGTGGAAATACTTGAGTGACTAGGAATGGCCCGGTCCACTTGGACTTGTGCTTGCCAGTAAAACAATCGTAGCCTTGAGTTAAATAGAATCACCAGATCACCCGTAACAAATTCACGCTTTTGAATCTTTTGATCATGATACTTCTTCATCTTCTCCTTGAACAAGGCTGAAATTTAATATGCTTTTAGGCAAAACTCATCAAGCTCAATCATGTCACTCACTCTTTGACTCGATGTGACGCCCCAATCCAAATTCAACTTATTTAGCGCCCACATAGCCTTAAGCTCTAGCTCTACCGACAAATGGCATGACTTCCCATATACAAGTTGGTAGAGGGACATACCTATGGGAGTCTTGAAAGTGGTGTGATAGGCCCATAGAGCATCATCAAGCCTCCTTGACCAATCCGTTATGTTGGCGTTCACAGTCTTAGAAAGAATTTACTTTATCTCTTTGTTTGACACTTCAACTTACCCACTAGACTGTGGATGGTAAGAAGTGGCTACATTGACGCCATATTTCTCTAACAATGCCTTGAAAAACTTATTACAAAAATGGGAACCTCCATCGCTGATAATCGCCCTAGGTGTACCAAATGAGGAGAAGATATTATTTTTCAGGAATGCGGTGATACTCTTACCCTCATTGTTAGAAAGAACAATTTCTTCCACCCATTTCGATACATAGTCAACCGCAACAAGAATATACTTCATCCCATGTGAACTCACAAATGGACCCATAAAGCCAAGCCCCCAAACATCAAACAACTCAATCACCAATATCGAATCATAGGTAACTCTTGCCGCTTAGAAACTCCTCGTTCTCTTTGGCAATGGTCACAAGACTTGGCGAATTCATAAGCATCTTGGTGGATTGTAGGCCAGTAATACCCACATTGCAAGACTTTGTGAGCAGTTCGAATACCACTATGATGCCCACCAACAGGCGATGAATGACACGCCTCTAGTATACTAATAATCTCAACCTCGGGCACACAACGACAAATAATCCCATCAGCATACATACGAAACAAGTAAGGCTCGTCCCAAAAGAACTTCTTCACATCATGCATAAACTTCTTTCTTTGGTTGAATGACAACTCCGATGGAACCAAATCACTTACCAAGTAATTAGAAAAATATGCTAACCAAGGGATAGGATCACAAGAAGCAGCCAATACATGTTCGTCTGGGAATGCATCATTTATTTTAGCCTTATCTCCTAACTGTAGCATAGCTTCCTCCTCTAATCTGGACAAATGATCGGCAATTGGATTTTCTGTCCCCTTTCTGTCTTTCACCTCAAAATTGAACTTTTGAAGCAACAATACCCATCTGATCAACCTCGGTTTTGCATTTTTCTTAGCCATCAAATACCTCAATGCAGAATGGTCAGTATGCACTATGACCTTAGTACCAAGCAAGTAGGATCGAAATTTCTTGAATGCAAAAACCACATCAAGGAGTTCCTGATCAGTCACTGTATAGTTATTTTGAGCCACATTCAGAGCTTTGCTGGCATAGTAAATCGGATGAAGAATCTTCTCTCGCCTCTTTCCCAATACTACACCAAACGCCACTCCACTCGCATCACACATCACCTCAAACGGTTGCCCCCAATCCGGTGAAATAATGATAGGTGCGGAAACTAGCTTTTCTTTCAACTCTCTAAATGCTTTGAGACAACTATCATCAAAATCAAACATACACTCATTTTCGAGAAGTTTGCATAATGGGTGTGCAATTTTTGAGAAATCCTTGAAAAACCTCCTATAGAAACCTGCATGCCTAAGAAAACTTCTAACACCTTTAATAGAGATAGTTAGTGGAAGCTTTTCTATTACCTCAACTTTAGCTCTATCAACCTCAATACCCTTCTCAGAAATCCGATGACCCAGAACTATCCCCTCTTTCACCATGAAGTGGCACCCAATTAAGCACAAGATTGCACTCTTCACACTGTTTCAGTACCTCAGCCAAATGTTTCAAACATCCATCAAACGAGTCACCTACCATAGAGAAATCATCCATAAATACCTCAATAGTGTCCTCCACCATATCAGAAAATATCGACATCATGCAACGCTGGAAGGTCGCTGGAGCATTACACAACCCAAATGACATACATTTGAAGAAGAAAGACCCATAAGGGCAAGTGAAGGTGGTCTTCTCTTGATATTCCGGAGCAATGGAGATATGATTGTAGCCTGAATACCCATCAAGAAAGCAATACCAACCCTTACCAGCAAGGCGATCCAGAGTCTGATCAATGAACGACATCAGGAATTGATCATTTTCTGTCTAATCATTCAATTTTTGGTAGTCCATGCATACTCTTTATCCAGTCACTGGCCTCATCGGAACAAGGTCATTCTTCGCATTAGGGACCACAATTATACCACCTTTATTAGGTACACACTGAATATGACACCCAATTACTGTCTGTAATGGGGTATATGACCCCAACATCTAGCCATTTGATGATTTCCTTTTTTCACTACCTCTTGCATATGAGGATTTAGTCTCTTTTGGTGCTCGATACTAGTCTTCTTGTCCCACATTAGTTGGATTTTATGAGAACAAATGCAAGGAGGAATCCCAATAATGTCCGCAATAGTCCATCGAATAGCCCGTTTGAACCTCTTCAACACAGAAACCAAGGCCTCTACCTGTACCTCACTCAAATCGGCCGCGATGGTAGAGCTTTATGCTCCAATTTTAGAGCTTCTTCCACAGGCAGTTTGTCGGGTGGAGAGTTGCGATTTTTCATATCTAACTCAAATTTCTTTGGTTTGGAATGGAATTCAAACCTATCAAGTGCGGCAACTAGTTCATCATAGTCTTCAATACCATCACCTTTAAAATTCATCATTACCGCTGCCAGAGCATCAACACCCAACCTATCTTCAATAGACACATCAGAACCTTGCTCCCTAATATGATTGACCACTTATACTAACTTGAGATTGCTTACCTGCTTCATAGACCTACATATGTTGAAAGTCACCTTTTCATTATTCAATCGGAATTTCATCTGCCCTCTCTCCATATCGACTAAGGTGCACCAGTAGCAAGGAATGGTCTACCTAAGATGATGGGAACCTCAAAAATCAACCTTACAATCAAGTATCACAAAATTTTACGGAAAGATAAATAACTCCACTTTCAACAGTACATCTTGGAGAACACCAATGGGCTTCTTCACAATTCTATCGACCATGAGTAGTCGCATCGAATTCGATTTTGGAGCCCCTAAACCCAACTTCTTGTAGATAGACAATGGCATCATATTAAAGCTAGCACCCAAATCACAGAACGCCTTTGCAAAATGCCACAACCCAATAGTACAAGGAATAGTGAAAGCCCCAGGATCCTCTGTCTTCTGCACAAGTGACCTAGTAGCAATAGCACTGTAATGTTACAACCTCTCATCATTCTCAAAACTGACGGCCCTCTTCTTAGTCACTAAATCTTTCATAAACTTTGCATACCCAGACATTTGTTCCAAACCTTCTATCAATGGAACATTGATGGAAAGATGTCTGAACATAGTAATGAACCTGCGATATTTTCCTTCTTCGGTTTTTTTTTACCAATCTCTGTTGGAATGGAGGTGGAGGTCTAGTCATGGGAACAACCTTTTGGGTTATATCCGCTTCTTTCTCTGTAACATTTTTGGACTCTCTAGTAACCTCAATCTCATCTTCTTCTCTTTCTACCACAATTTAAACTTCAGATGACATAGAGGGATCAATGGTCTGTTTAGCTCCTCGAGTCGTGACTGCCATACAATGACCATCATTCTTTGGATTCTTAATAGTGTTGCTAGTAAGTGTGACAGATTGACGTGGGTTCACAGTGGTGGACAACTAATTAAAATGCTGCTCAAGTTGCTTTATAGACACTGCATAGGCATCAACTATTTTACCGATTCCAGAAAAGTCATTTTGTATCTCTTTCACATTATCATCCATCGCACCGAACCTCTTCATCATCTTCTGCATCTCATCCTCAATTCGTGACATACTACCCCCAACTTCCCTATTACCATATTCCCAATTTGTAGGTGGAATATAAGGCCCAACTCTCTCATTTCGATTGCCATAGTTGTTCCAATTGTAGTTTTTGTCGCGATCGTAGTTCCCATCGTGGATATAGTTACCCTCTCGATTGTAGTTGCCATAGGTACGACCTTGGTTTCCTTGACCTTGGCACCAATTATCCGAGTTGGAACCTTGGGAGTTGGTTCAGAAACCCCCCTGTCTAATCATTTACCAAATAAACATCCTCCTCATAGTAACATTCCTTAACTAGTGGTCATGGAGTTCTAGTTAGGTAATTTACCGCATTTACCTTTTCTGCACCTCCGCTCACATGCTTCAACACCAACCCAAGTTCAGTGCTCATCTGATCCATCTCCTCTCGAATGTCATCGGCAGATTGAACTGCAAATGTTCGTATTCCAGTTTCTAATTTTCTAGTGCTCCATGCTTTGTTATTTCGGGAAATTTTCTCCAATTTCTTAGCGATCTCCTCAAAAGTGCACTCACCATATGATCCCCCAGCGACAGTATACAACACAACCTTACTATTGTCATCCTGACCTCTGTAGAAGTACTCCATTAGTGACTAATCATCAAGGCGGTGATTTGGGACACTTCTTATGAATGTAGTGAACCTATCCCACGAACTGCTCACAGACTCTCCAAGTAGTGCTACAAAGTTGTTCAGTTTGTCCTTGTGATTCAGCTTCTTAGACAATGGGAAGTACTTCACCATGAACACCTTATGCAATTGATCCCATGTATGAATTGAGTTATATGGAAGCTCTCAATATTCAATGAAATCAGTGTTAAGAATCATCAAGAACAGAGAAGTCACAGAGGCGCAACAACAATAAGTTTAATCACATAGATATGTGGTCTCACGAAAAGGAAGCTTACCAAGGAATCAAGGAGGAACATCATCATAACATGGAATAAGAGACAAATATCCAGATATGATGGTATCAACAGTTTACAAAAGAAAGATTAGTCAAAGGATATATTCAAGTGCGATAATGGATGAAATAAAGTTCAAATATGGTCGAAACTTACATAGAAAAATGAATTTGAACATGGAGATTGAAGACTGCATTGTGGTGGAACAAAATCATATGAAGAACAATATCAACAAAAAGGTAATCAGATGGGAGAAGAGATTTGTTGTGATGAAAATATAAAAGAGTTGATACAGATGGATATATGACATTGCCACTTATGTCCAAATTTTATTTGTTGATGGGCCGGTCACTTTTCGGCTGGCCCTTTGCTTTAGTTTGTATTATTGTGAACTTTAATTATATTTAATAACATGGTCATTATGGCCACAATATTAAACCAAAAAAAAAGTTGTATGGAAGCTCAGAAAACCACACCGCTGCATCACCGGTCAATGAGAGAGGGAAGAATCACAACCCTATGACGTTCAGGTCCAACTCCGGTCCAAAATTTGATGCGCTCCAATTACACGTTCCAAAAGAAGTATAAGCGGTTGTCGTCAAATAAAGAACCCAACTTGTAGGTTGGGGTCGATCCCATGAGGAATATGATTCAAACTTAAACTTAACTGACAATTAGATTTGTTTAGTCAAACTATTTCCGAGACAAGTAATTAAATAGAGGGGGGTTTGTAAGCAAAAAACCGATTGTTGTTAGGTAACAAGTGAGAAGGATTCCAGCTTTTGAGTAATCAATGAGAGAGAGAAACTAGGGTGTATGTGTTCCCCATAAGCTCTTAATGGGGTAATCCTAATAATAGTAATCCTTTCCTAGTGTTTCACATTCAAAGTTGGTAAGATATGTATCCTAAGTGATTGTCCTCCAAAGAGGGAATTTCACCTCGCACCTTGGTATGTCTATGTGTATATAATTTACTAACCCTTACCTTTACCTCAGATTAGACATCACATCAATGTATGACTTAGTTTTTACACTCGCACCAATTGATATTAGACTATTAGATAGTATCACACTAAATCTTTGTTGATAATTCTTTTCTCGTTCATTACCTCTTTGGTCTGACAAGTAGGAACGAGGCGATTTTTAACATTGCGCACCGTTAAAAAGACTTCTAAGCGAAAGAATTATCAATACATGCATCACCACTATTCAAAAATTACTTAGTTATTATTCAAACATTGTTACTTGCTCATGGTTCCCACAACCCTAGTTGTGGATTTAGCTACTCATGCTTGAAAGAACACCATTCATACTTTGATAAGAAGAAATCATGAGCTTATGTTTACAGTAGAAGAAATCCATAATATCAAATTGAATTTTAAAACCAAAATATTATAAACCAAATCCGAAAATTAAATTGACAAAGTTTCAAGTTAATTCTCAAAGAAAATATCAAGAACTAAATGTAAACAATAATGTCTAACCCCCAAAAATGAGGTTTACATACCCTATTTATAGAAAAATATGTCCTAAATAATAAGGAAATAAAATAAGATAATAAACTTTCTGGGACGCAACTTTGATCGACAACTCGACCTACGGACCATGGGTCGACCTACGGTCCGTAGGTCCACTCCGTTGGTCAACATTTAGAACTTTTTTTCAAACCCTGGAACCATCATTCTCTGATCAGCATCTACAGACGTGTAGGATGGACCATGGGTCGATCCACACTTGGTCATAATTCCTTGATGCTCCTATCTATGTCTCCCATTGACAGACCATCGTAGGACCTACGGTCTGTAGGTCACTTCGTGGGGGGCTACTTTTGTATATTTTTAGTTGTCATCTCACTCAACTGCGAACAAAACTTATTTCATACAAACATGCTACAAAACACATTATATTTAATACAAAATGGTCTTATACACACACAACTTCTAAGTGAAATGCATCAAAAATACGTTAAACTCACGGTATATCAAGAATCACGCAGGGTCTACAGATGCAAGGAGCTCACTACAATCCTGTAATGAACTGTTCCCAACGTTATAGAAAAGCCATCGGGGAAAAATTTCAGTCGGAAAAGTTTTTAGTAGTAACTCAAAATTTCCTAGCCTCATCCAGTTTTGGACGAAATCAGAGTTAGTGAGGTCTAGAGAAATCTGGTAACAAATGAGAGATCTAATAATGAATTTGATTACAGGAGTTGATAGCTAAAACGTTAAGGAACCCATACGACTTCGGGCGAGTAGAACACCCAAAACTAATCTTAGCATGAATGGGTAGTTTCTGAGTGTCATGGGTTGAAGGTTTGTTGTGAAATGGGGGTTTGAAACTCTAATTCCGAGGTTCTGTTTCCGTGTAAGCCGCCAAGGCGGGGCCGCAGTGGCAGAATGGGGGCTTCCATAGCAGGCCAGTCGTGAATTAAGTCAATAATAAACCCCAAAAGCATCATTATTCTACAAATTTCATTCTAAAGATTTAGAAGATGAACCAGGGTGACTTCTTGGCAGTTTTTCACCATTCATAGGCTAAATGTAAGGTTTTTACTCCTTGAATCTATTTATTGATCCGTAAAACTTAGAATCTCGATCATATATTGTTGGGTGAGGGTTTTGAACAATTTTGGATGGTGGGAAAAAGCCCAAGATGCACCTTAGGATTATAATTTGGGTTTTGGGTTATTGGGTTTGTCATAATCCGGGTAAATTAGACCTTAATTATTGATCCCCGTATTGAATTGTTTGTTTGTAGACTTAGAGCAAGTGGAAAGAATCCGAAAAGGGAGGAATCAACTTTCATAGGAGGATTCAAACTTTGTACGAGGTAGGTGATTGTTATGATTTCATGTTGGTGTGATGCATGTTAGTAATTATTTCATTTTAATGCATGTATGTATGTGAATGTTACATCATTGATAACACTATTCGTAAATGAGAATGAATGAATAATTGTATGCCTTTAATCAACACTTGATTGTATGATTATGAGAATGTACATTGTGATTGTGATTGTGGCTTGTTAAATGGATCGGGTATTACATTCCAACACACTAACTTAGATAGGGTGCCACGTTCTGGCGCATATATGGGGTCAGGTGTCACGTCTGGCATACTAACTTAGATCGGGTAACACGTACCGATACACTAACAAATTGGGTGTGGGTTCAATGAGAGGACCATTGACTTGTCATATTGATGTATTATTGAGAATGTGGAATTAACATTGATCCTGAAATGATGACTAATATTGTATATGTTCGATATATGCCTGTTTTACTATGTTGTGGTTACTTGTATGTGTTTCACCTTTTGGAATAGCCGCGTGATCCTACCAGTACACTATGGTTGTGTACTGATACTGCACTTGCTCTTTATTTTTTGAGTACAGGGCATCTTCAGGAAGCTACTGACAGACCTCATTTAGAAGACCAGTGATTGACTCAAATTCAAGGGTGAGCAAGTTCTTCCAGACTGCCATGAGGTCTCTATGTTTTAGTCCACTCTTTTCGGACTCAGACTTTCTAGTTAGTTATTTGTATGTTTAATTGGGTTATACCCATTTCCTTTAGACTTATGTTCCTTGTTAGAGTTTTGGTACATCAAATTTTAGATTCTAGGGGTGTTTTTCGCAATGTTTTAGTTTGAAGATTAGACTTTTGGAGTTTATGAGAACTCTATTTGATTATTGCATTTCAACCTGCTTTTGTAAGTTTAAATGCCTTAGCATTTAATTAAGTTGTTTATTTCTTGGGTTAGCTAATTAGAATTAATGGTTCTCCCATCGGAGGGTTAGTGTGGTTGCCACTCACGACAGTCTGGATCATGACAAAGTTGGTATTAGAGCCCTAGGTTTGTTGATCTTGGTTTACCAAAATGAGTGTAGTAGAGTCTTGCGGAACGGTACGGGGACGTCTATACTTTTCTTTGAGAGGCTATAGGACTTTAGGAAATCTCTTTGTTTTTTCGTCTCCTTTCGTGCTATAACTTGATTCCAATTTGTATCTGGCGATTCGAATTGGTATCTAATCTCCTTCACTCTTCTGTCAGCAAATGGTTAACACTCACTTAAATGGCGTCAGGCTCGTAGCTCCCATCAATGAGCCCGCTGAGGAGTATGTATATTTCGCTTCTCTGACATCTTACTGAGTTTCCCTCTCATATTTTTGCAAAAATACGATCCACGGTGGTAAAGCCTCATTTTGTGTGTTGGCCGAAGTTACAATAGTAACATTGAACCCTTGAATTTGTTCGAAGATCTTAAAAGTGAGAGGTCGTGGTCAAGACAGGGGTAGAGGAAGAGTTAGGGGCAGAGGTCGAGGAAGTATAGAACCTACCAGGGATGGAGCTCTAGTTGAGAATGATCCCAGAAATGAGATCCCTTCTGTGCATCATGAAGTTATAGAGGAGAATGTGGAGGTTGAGAATGAGTAGGATGTTGAACAAGAGGAAGATGTGCAGGCTGAGACTATAGGTATTCCTCCGTTAGACCTAGTGTTAACTCAACGGATTATGTTGTTCCTGAAAGGATTTGTTGGTCCTGGAATGCTTCCCTCAGTTCAAGCGACTCAAGCTCCCGCCAATCCCCTTATTACTATCACTGTCCCCAAGGTGGGTGGAACTGTAGGTAATGATGCTTTCTTTCGTCCTTTGTTGGGTCCGGTTATGACTGGTAATGAACATGAGATGTTGACTAAGTTCTTGAAGTTGAAACCGCCTGTGTTCCATGGTTTCGAGAGTGAGGACTCATATGAGTTCATTCTAGACTGTTATGAGAGGCTTCATAAGTTGGGAATTTTCCATCAGCATGGAGTAGAGTTTGTGACCTTTCAACTTCAAGGTGAGGCTAAGCAGTGGTGGAGAGCTATGTGGAGTGCAGATCTTCAACTTTACCCCACTCACTAGGACCCAGTTTCATGTTGTGTTCTTGGAGAAGAATGTGCCTCGGACTTTGAGAGATCGTAAGAATGATGACTTCATATCTTTGGCGCAGAGTGGTATGTATGTGGCTGCTTATGAGTCTAAGTTCCATGTTTTGTCTAGATATGCTACCCAATTGGTGACTACTAAGGAAGAGACGATCCGCCTATTTGGTAAGGGACTAAATTATAAGTTGCAGGTATTTTCTGTTTATATGACTTCTGTGGGGAAAAGTTTTAATGAGGTAATGGATTTTGTGAAGAAAGTGGAGAGGGTGAGGTGAGACAGTTAGGCTAGGCTAAGAAGGCTAAGAGCACAGGTAATTTTCAGGGTTCCTATTCCAATGGTAAGGGAGGCCGACATTTGCAGCCCGACCAATCCAGTCCGATATGCCCGTTTCTATAGGTATTTACTCGGGAACTCCACCTCAGAATTTGATTCTGGATAGCAGGGAGCCGCACCTTCGGCGAGTAGCAAACCATCTTTTGATCGTATTTGCTATAATTTTGGAGAACTTGGGCATATGAAGAGAGATTGTCCCCACATGCGCATGTTGGATTCCGCATAGCACCAGACTAGACCAGTGGTACCTGCGGGCATTGGTAATAATGGTCGAGGACGTCCACAAGGTGGGTGAAGACGGAATCAATGAGGGCATGAATGTCAAGTAAATGGTAACGCAGGCAGAGGTACTGTACAACCAGGCAGGGAAGTCACCCGTCATAAGGATAAGGATCAGTGTTATGCCTTTCTGGGTAAGACCGAGGTGGAGACGTCTCATGTGATGATCACATGTACTATTCTTGTCTGTGATCGGATGGCTAATGTGTTATTTGATCTAGGTTCTACTTATTCTTGTTTGTCCGTTCAGTTTGCCTTGGGATTTGATATGATTTGTGATGTACTTGATGCCCCTATCCATGTTTCTACCCTAGTTGGAGAGTCTTTCATAGTTACCATGTCTATAATGCTTGTTCTATCATGTTTATGGGTTTTCAAACTTGAGCTGATTGGTGATTTTGGATAAGATTGACTTTGATATAATCTTAGGCTTGACTTGGTTCCCCCCCCCTTATTATGTTGTTTTAAATTGTAATGCTAAGTCTGTGACTCTTGAGATCCACGGTAGGGAAAAATTAGAGTAGAAGGGGTGTACAAGCCTAAGCTAGCTAAGATTATATCCTCTATTCGAGCTAGGAAACTGGTAGGGCAGGGTTGTTTGGCTTATTTGGCTCATATTCGGGAGGTTGAAGTTGAGTCTCCTTCTTTGAGTATATTCTTGTGGCATCAGAATTTAGAGAAGTGTTTCCTACTGATTTTCCTGGTATGCCGCCGGATAGAGTTATAGATTTCTGGATTTATTTTGAACCTAGTACCCTCCCTATTTCTATCCCTCTATATCGCATGGCTCCAGTAGAATTGTGAGAGCTTAAGGCTCATATCCAAGAACTTCTTGATAAAGGTTTTATCCATCGTAGTGCTTCCCCGTGGGGTTCTCCTGTATTGTTTGTTAAGAAAAAAGATGGGAGTATGAGGATGTGTATAGATTACTCGGAATTAAATAGGATCACCATTCGAAACAAGTACCCATTACCTCAAATAAATTATCTTTTTTACCAATTGCAAGGTGCATCCATTTTCTCTACGATCGATCTATGGTCTGGTTACCATCAGTTAAAGATTAGACCTGAGGATGTACACAAGACGACATTTAGGACCTGCTATGGGCACTATGAGTTCCTAGTGATGTCGTTTGGGTTGACAAATGCACTAGGAACCTTCATGAGTTTGATGAATGGTGTGTTCAAACCATTTCTTGATTCGTTTGTTATAGTATTTATTGACGACATTTTATTTTATTCAAAAAGTGAGGAAGAGCATGCCGATCATCTTCATATTGTTCTGAGTGTTCTTAGGAAACAAAAGTTGTATGTGAAATTTTCTATGTGTGAATTTTGGTTGACTTCGGTTGCTTTTTGGAGCATGTAGTTTCAAAGGAAGGGGTAATGATTGATCTCCAAAATATTGAAGCGGTTAAGAATTGGGTTCTGCCTAGCTCTGTGACTGAATTTAGGAGTTTTGTGGGGCTCCGTAGCTACTATCGTCGATTTGTGAAGAACTTTGCTTCTATTGCCACGCATCTGACAAGGTTGACCAAAATGGAGGTACCTTTCAAATGGACCAAAAAATGTGATGAGAGCTTTCAAAATCTCAAGACCCTTTTGACCACAACACCTATTCTAGCACTACTGGTGGAATGTAAAAAAATTATTATTTATCGTGATGCTTCCCATTCGGGGTTGGCTGTAGAGTTAATGCAGGATAAGAATGTTATAGCCTATGCATCGCGGCAGTGGAGGTGCATGAGAGGAATTACCCAACACATGATTTGGAGTTGGCAGCGGTAGTGTTTTCTCTTAGGATCTAGCGATATTACTTCTACGGTGTCAAGTGTGAGGTGTTTACCGATCATCGTAGTCTGTAGCATGTGTTCACTCAAAAGGATCTTAATTTGAGGCAGCAAAGATGGATGGAGTTACTCAAGGATTATGATGTGACCATCCAATACCATTCAGGTAAGGCTAATGTAGTGGCAGACGCGCTAAGTCGGAAGGTGGTGAGTATGGGTAGCCTTGTTTGCTTGAGTGTATCCAAGCGGCCCTTGGCTAAAGAACTTCAGAATTTGGAGTCTAAGTTCATGCAGTTGGGCATCTCAGAGAAAGGTGGGGTGTTACTTATCATTGAAGTAAGGGTCACGTTCATTTATTAGATCAAGGCCAAACAGCTTGAGGATGTGCATTTAAAAGAGCTCATAAATAAAATAGTGTCTGGCAAGGCACAAGCGACAACTCCTGATGCGGGAGGTGTGCTCAGTTTTAAAGGAATGATTTGTGTTCCTAGAATAGATGACTTGGTTTAGAAGTTGTTGACAGAGTCCTATGGTTTGCGGTATTCCATTCATCCAGGTGTGACCAACATGTACCGAGATTTGAAGCGACTATATTGGTGGCATGGCATGAAGAAAAATATAGAGGAGTTTGTGGCTAAATGTCAAAATTGCTAACAAGTGAAGTATGAACATCAAAGGCCTATATGTTTGCTTCAGAGAATGCCGATTTTGGAATGGAAGTTGGAAAGGATAGATATGGATTTGTGGTTGGTCTTCCCAAGACTTTGGGAAAGTTTGATTCTATTTGGGTTGTGGTTGAGAGATTGACTAAGTCAGCCCATTTTATTTTGGTTAGAATAGATTATAATGCTCAACAGTTGGCTAAAGTTTATGTGAAGAAGATAGTAAGGCTGCATGGCGTGCCCCTTTGTATCATCTCAGGCATTGGCATGCAATTAACATCCAAGTTTTGGAGGAAACTATATGATGAATTGGGCACACAACTCACTTTTAGTATAACTTTCCATCCACAGACGGACGGAGAGTCAGATAGAACTATACAAGGGTTAGAAGACATGTTGAGGGCATGTGTGATTGCCTTTGGAGGGCATTGGTATAAGTTCCTACCATTGTGTGAGTTCTCCTATAATAATAGTTATCACTCCAGCATAAATATGACACCGTTTGAGGTACTCTATGGGAGGGGATGTAGATCACCCATAGGATGGTTTGAGGCTGGAGATGTCAAACATTTAGGGGTAGATTTAGTGAAGGATGCTCAAGATAAAGCGAGGAGTATTCAAGCTAAGATTTTAGCAGCCCAGAGTAGACAAAAAAGTATGCGGACCATAAGGTAAGAGACATGGCATTTCATACTGGTGAGAATATGTTTCTTAAAGTGTCACCCATGAAAGGGGTGATGAGATTCGGTAAGAAGGGAAAGCTTAGTCCTAGATACATTGGACCATCTGAGATTGGTGACTATGTAGGGCCAGTGGCTTATAGATTTTCCTTACCATCTAATCTATCGGGGTTCATCCAATATTTCATGTATCCATGTTGAAGAGATATCATGGTGACATGGATTATATCATAAAGTGGGACTAAGTGTTGTTAGACAAAGACCTCCAATATGAGGAGGAACCGATTGCAATTCTTGATCGAGATGTCTGAAAGCTGATGATGTTTGCATAAACAAGAAACAACTTCCAATGCAAGTGTCTACGATCGTACAATAGTAAAGTAACCCAACCAAGGGTTGGGATCATTCCCACGGGGAGTAGTTTTGAGAATTAGTAGAAAAATAAAATTAAGTTCTAATTAGTCATAGCTAAAGACATTATCGAATACAAACATGTTCAATCAAAGGGGTGACGCAAGCGTCAATTATCAATGGTGGTTTGTGACAAGTAAGCAAAAATAGCAAAAATATCAAAAAAAATATAAAGAGAGATACAAATATGGAGACGAGATTCTTGGGATGTGATAGGAACACGGGTTAGACTAGACTATTGGGTACATGCTTTTGATAGTAAATCTATTGAATATTTGAGACTAGGCTAGACTATAATGGGGGTAAATTCTCTCTCAAGCAAACTTACCCCGAATCGAATGGATTCCTCTCGGACACTCACTTGCCGCATAAAGAACAACCTCTGCCTTAGCCCACTCACTCTCTCAAGCTGAGTGTGTGAGAAAAGGACTAGGGTTCACACTCTTGTGCTGAACCTAATGTCGACCCACTCCCACCGGCCATCAATTTAGTAGTCTTAGTTTTACGACCTCTCTCTCGAGCAAGTTAAAAATACAAAGGTGAAATCGTATTTGCAACTACAATTTCATTAAGTCCACCACAACTACTAAACGAAATCACATCTAAACAACAAATAAATCATCAAAAAGTAAGACCCAATCGATAATCTAACCCATATTCACAAAATCACACCCCAAGAATTGGGGTTCTAGCTAGACATGTAAAAGAGATAGAAATTTATACCATTATGAGTTTGCATTCAAATGGGTATGAAGATTTAAGTCAAAACAAGCCACGAGTGAAAAATCCACAATACCCAAGTCCAAATTCTTGGAGTTGAAACCCTTTGAATCTCCAAGCTCTTCAAAACCCTCTCCAAACTTAGAACTCAAAAATTCTATATTAAAAATCTGATACTAAGCTACAACTCTTCAATGAGTATTTATAGTTTTCCAAAATCTGTGCTGCAGCGGATCATTCGGCATCGTTAGTCGAGATCGCTGATCAACTCGGTGATCCTCCCTTTGGTAGGTATCATCGTCGTCTTGCTCTATCCTTCAACATCGTCTTGTTTGGATCATTGGGTGACATAGTACAGCTTCGTGAAACTTCTTGGCGATATGCCCACTGCTTCTTATCACCGCCGATTTGATCCTTTCCTTCAGGGCTCAGCACAGTGGAATAAAAGGCGACGATAAGACCTTTAGGCGACTTGCCGAATGGGTTCGGCGATTCTCAGATCTTCATTTATTCGGTCTTTGAGCTGCCTTTGTTCCTTTTTTCCTAAGTAGTGTCCATGCTTTCCTTGAAACTCCAAATACCTGAAACTTAAAGGTTTTCATCAGATATTGAGATAAAATATGCATTTGAGGACACTAATTCTATCAAATTATAGCCCTAAATGAGTCCAAATTGTGGATTCATCAGCTGAGGACCACATATATTAAGTCCATGAAACTTCAATGGAAGCATCGGCCAGTTGAGGAAGCCACTTGGGAAATCAAGAAGGACATGCGAGACAAATATCCGCAGTTGTTCGTCTATTCAAGTACTACCTCATTCTTACTTTAGCCTGTTTTTCCTACGTTTGTCACTCGAGGATGAGTGATGGGTAAATTGGTATCTATTGTAATGACATGTTCCTGTCATTATAAAAAAGGCATCGGGGAAAAATTTTGGGCCAAAAACCTTTTTGTAGTAACTTGAAATTTCCTAGCCTAGCCCAAATTTGGACAAAATTGAAGTTAGTGAGATCTAGGGAAATCTTGTAAAAAATAATAGATCTAATAATGAATTTGATTGCATGAGTGGATAGCTAAGATGTTAAGGAACCCGTACGACTTTACAGAATCGAATTTGGGCGAGTGGAACTCCCCAAACTGATCTTAGCGTGAACGAGTAGTTTCTGAGTGTCATGTGTTGAAGGTGTGTTGTCAAATGGGGGTTTGAAGCTCTAATTCTGAGGTTATGTCTTCGTGTAAGCTGCCAGGACAGGGCCTGTGTGGCGGGATAGGGCCACCATAGCAGGCCAGTGGCGAATTAAGTCAGAAATAAACCCCAAAAACATCATTATTCTACAAATTTCGTTCTTATGAGTTAGGAGACGAACCAGGGAGACTTCTTGGCAGTTTTCACCATTCTTGAGGCTAAAGGTAAGGTTTTTACTCCCCGAATCCATTTTTCGATCCGTAGAACTTAGAATCTCAATCATATGTTGTTGGAGGAGGGTTCTGAACTGTTTTAGATGGCGGGAAAAAGTCCTAGCTGCACCTTAGGATCATAATTTAGGTCTTGGGTTATTGGTTTTGTCATAATCCGGCTAAATTAGACCTTCAATATTTATCCTCGTATTGAATAGTTTGTTTGTAGACTTAGCGCAAGCTTAAAGAATCCGGAAAAAGAAGAATCAAGTTTCTTAGGAGGATTCAAGCTTTGTTCGAGATAGGTGATGGTTGTGATTTCATGTTGGTTTGATGCATGTTAGTAATTACTTCATTTTAATTGAATGAATAATTGTATGACATTAATCAACACTTGATTGTATGATTATGAGGATGTACATTGTGATTGTGATTGTGGCTTTTTGAATGGATCGGGTGTTACATTCCAACAAACTAACTTGGATCGGGTGCCACATTCCGGCGCATATATGAGGTTGCGTGTCAGTCGGGCACACTAACTTGGATCGGGTACCACCTACCGGTACATTCACATATTGGGTGTGGGTTACATGAGAGGACCATTGACTTGTCATATTGATGTATTATTGAAAATGTGGAATTAGCATTGATCCTGAAATGATGACTAATATTGTATATGTTTGGTATATGCCTGTTTTATTATGTTGTGGTTACTTGTATGTGTTTCACCTTTTGTAATATCTCTGTGATCCTACTAGTACACTATGGTTGTGTACTGATACTACACTTGTTCCTTCTTTGTTGAATACAGGGCATCTTCAGGCGGCTACTGATACACCTCATTTAGAAGACCAGTGATCGACTCGTATTCAAGGGTGAGCCAGTTCTTCCAAGCTGCCATGAGTCCTCTATGTTTTAGTCCACTCTTTTCGAACTTACACTTTCTAGTTAGTTATTCTTATGTTTAATTGGGTTGTACCCATTTTCTTTAGACTTATGTTCCATGTCAGAGTTTTGATACATTGACTTTCAGATTCTAGGGGTGTTTTCAGCAATGTTTTAGTTTGAAGATTAGACTTTTGGAGTTTATGGGAACTCTATTTGATTCTTGCATTTAAACATGTTTCAGTAACTTTAAATTCCTTAGTATTTGATTAAGTTGTTTAGTTCTTCGGTTAGCTAATTAATATTAATGGTTCTCCCACTGGAGGGTTAGGTTGGATGCCACTCACGATGGTTTGGGTCGTGACAGATCTGTATTAACAATAACCACGTTTGAATCAAGAAGTGTGAATCTTTGGTTTCATGATATGCATTAGAAAAGATGCAACAATAGTAGTTTGTGTATAACAACAAATCATCTTATTTATTACTTTTATCCAAAATTTTGTCAAGGCCACCACATATTTTACTCGATAAGTTATCACCCAAGAGAAGTTTTAAAATATTAAGTAATAGCTGATAACACCCCAAAAAGTTCTAATCTAAGACTCAAATAATTTTGTAACACCTCCAACTCTACTCTTAAAATCTAAATCGGTCGTCGTAAGTATTTGAGCTTCAACCGGGTGGTGTACTACTTGATCATGTGTTTGAAGGTATTTTACCAAGTGTATAAAAGGTATCTGAAGTGATCTATGCTCGAAAGATACCTCAAACACCAAGCCAAGTTCAAATCATTCCTATCGGCTATGTTCTCACATGAGTTAATATAAAGTTCAGCTTTAAACATTACTATCTCTCAACAGATAACTAACTAGGTGTCCTACACCTATAAAATTAAAGGTCTATGAGTTTTCTTTCCAATGCCACCAATCTTATTTTGAGTTTAGAGTAAAAATTTATGGTCTTTTTATTAGAACACGTCCGGGCCGGGAAATTCGGCGAGACACAACCCTTTTGGCGATTGACAGAATGGGTTGGAAAATATCCAAATTAGCTTGCCGAATTGTCCCAAAATCCTTAAGTCTTTGTGTACTTTGGCTATATAAAGCCTCATTTGGTGAAACACCAACTATTTCTGCGAGGAGACCTCTTGATCGCTGATTTAACAAATGGGATTCATTAAAACGTCATTTTCTTTGATTTTTATGGTCTTCTTACGTTCTTAGAATGGCCTTGACCTTTTATCGTCAATCAACTTTCCTAAGTCCATCTAACAACCTAATAACATCATTATTTGTATAGCAATTCTCAAAATCCCCAATTCTCATTCTTCTAAAGATCAAGAACTCCAAAAAAGATTTCTCCAACTTCTCAAGATCTAAAGACATTATATTCAAGATTATCTTCAAAAATCCCATAATTTTCAATCAAGATTCTTCTCCACTCTTCCTCTCCAAGAAAACTTCAAGGAAGACAAAAGCTATGGTTTCAAGTGTTTCAATCAAGTTCTTCTTCAAAGTCCTTCAGGAAATTTGTTCTTTCAAGTATGTAAGGATAATCATAGTGATAGAATCAGTTTGTCCTTACGCTCTACATCTAAATTCAGTCAGTAAAAGTTTAATCTAGGATTATACTTTTAGATTTGAGAATTCCTTAGATTAGTTATATTATTTATTATAAGTTCTAAATTCTTGACTATGAGTTTCTATATATTAGCATTGAGATCTTTGTGTTGTTGTGCAAGTTTATATTTCCACACGAACCCCATTTACTATGTTTTCGTTCAGAACCTTTTAATCAAACATTTTTCCCTAAATTGATTTTGAGAAGTTACAAATGAGTTCAAGAGTAAAGTTTAAGGTAGAATTTTTTAGTAGAGTTTAAGGGAACTAAATGATTCCCAGATGTATCATTTTTACATTGAGAAAGAGCACTATTTTTAGAAAAGTATATCAATGTTTAAGACAAAGTTACACAGCAGTTACTTCTTAAAGAGTACCTTTTGCGAACTTATATCAACCCATAGAGAGTATTTTTACTTAAGCATTAAGTTATATATTTTGGGAGTAGTATTGGCACCGATATGAGAAAGATTTCAGACAACTCACATTCCCCATAAACCACGTAGCCAACGTGGGTAAGGATTGTACCAACTTTTGGGTGACTCCTCACTGCCTTTGAGCAGACCTTTTAGATGGAGCCATGAATTGAATTTGTTCTATACCCCGACAAGGTATAGGATAATTCTAGCAATTTGGATGAAACGTTGTATCATCACGAGTCTCATACTGGTGGTTGTCGGTTAAAGAAACTCTCCAATTTTGTAAAGTAAAGTATATTTTTATATACATATTTTAGTTTAGTATTTGTTATTATTGCATCCTTACGATAAGAGCTTAAATGATTTTTCATCATGATTTATATTGTATTTTAGTTGAGTTAACTTCAGACTTTCCGCTTAGTTATTTGTTATTCATCTATATTACATACTCGTACATTCAATATACAGATATCATTTGATCTGCATATTTTGTTGACGCATAATTAGGTACTTAAGATCCTTAACATCAGTTCTGTTGAGATCACTTCATCGTTTTATCAGCTTTTGAGTGAGTCCTCCTTGTTTCTGGAGGACTCCAATTTTTATGTGTTGTTAGTAATAGCACTTTGAGGTGTCGTGGATCTTTTCTCAATACTTTTCTTTATACAATAGAGACTTCATATATAAATATATATAGTTTGGAGAGTCTTTCAGTTTCAGATGTTTTATTTAAAAATTATATTTCATACACAAAATATACATAGTTTTTTTAACACCTCTGACTTCGAAAAGAACTAAGGAATGGTAACTAGCAAGTCTATAAACCCATAATGGACCAGGGTCCCTTCACGACACCCTAAACAGCCCATTTAGGGGTCCACGACTCATTCAGGGCATGGTGAACAACTGTCCAAGGATGCCTAGGTTGGGGTCACCTGGACTGGACTCTAGACGGCCTGTGGTGACTTGTAAGGTTTTTTTATGGGTCCGTACAAGTCAGCCATCAGTTTTTAAGTCTTGAATCAACTCCAAACAATCATATATCTCAACACATAATGAATTAAGTGGCCCATCACCTATAAAATTAAAGATTTCTTAGTAATCTTTCCAATTCCACCAAATTTGCCTCATTTCGACTTCTGAGTAAAAAGTTATGCCTATTTTAATGAAACCCTGTTGGGCAGGTGAAGTTTCACGACCAACTATACGACCCGTGAAGCCTCAAACGGTCCATGAAACCTCCTTTTTAAGGAACCTCGACAGTTTTTTAAAGCAGATGTCATTTTGGTCTTTCCCCTATGCATTGGGTACTTAAAATACATCATTTTAACCCCTATTCTAAGCGTAAACCACGACGTTATACACCTAATTAAATGATTAGAAAGTGTTAATCAATTTTTTACATTCATTAAAAATTAAAGTCATTAGAGCAAGGTTCCAAGAGGAGAAAAGCTAGGGTTCAAGCATTCTTCGAGTTTCATTGATTTCGCCAAAGAACTTCATTCTTCCAGGTATGTAAGGCTACATAGTGTTAGACTAGTTTGTCCTCACGTTGTACATCTACTTTCAAATCAGTAAAAGAGTAATCTAGTGTTCTATCCTTAGATTTGAGTATCCTTGAGATGAGTTGATATTGAGTTATGAGTTCTTGAGTTGTTGATTATTGAATTTTTATTTCTAATTATTGAATTGGCGTAAATTGTGTATTGTGATTATTGAGTTGATTGTTCCTGTCTATTTTTCAACATGAACCCTATTCTTGAGTATTCATTGAATTCTTATTGAAAATATTTTTAAAAAAAACAATATTGTTTAAACTATGTTTTAAGGAAGAAAAGAGGAGTTTGAGAAAGAGTATAGGGGAACTATTTCCTAATTGTTTCATTTTTACATGAAGAAAAATAGTAGACCATTTTTTTAAAAGAAAAAAGATCAGAAAGATTAAGTACAGAGTAGTTATTTGTTAAAGAGGCACCTTTTGAGTAATTATCTAAACCTAGAATGTATTTTTACATTGAGTAAAGAGAAACCTTGTTTTCTAAATCAACAATGAGTTTCAGAGATATTTCAGAGTAGTTACCTCTTTTAAGAGGATAGTTTGAGAAATTATCTCAAACCAGAGAAAGAGTATGTTTTTATACATTTGAGCAAGAGTATATATATTATTAGGAGTAGTATTGGGCACTGATATGGGGGAGAGTCAGATAACTCACATCCCCCATAAACACTGTCTTACCAACATGGGTACATGATCATACTTTTTAGATGAATCCTTATTGCTTAGTGGATCCACTTAGTTAAAAGGTTCTATATTCTGGCATGATATAGGATAATTCTAACAGTGTGGACAAGATGTTGTATCATCACATAGCTCATAGTGATGGTTGTCAGTTAGAGAATCTCCCAATAGAGTTAAAGTGTATTTTAAAATATGTCATTTATTATGTTGAAGTTCAGAGATAAGAATGTATTTTGTAAAGTTAATGATTTCATTGCTTTTATTGTTTATATTCATTTGAGTTTACGTTACATCTATTGCAGTCCTCTAATTCAAATATTTCACCTCGGCTATATTACATACTCGTGCATTCAATGTACTGATGTCATTTGACTTGCATCTTTTATGATGCAGACACAGGTCTTCAGGATCATCAACAGGCGGCTCGTTGAGATCACTTTGTGCTTCAGACAGCTTTGGTGAGCCTCCTTGCTTTCTAGAGGATTTCACATTTACATTCTAGTTATTGTTGAGTTATCGTGGCTCTTGTCTCGACATCTATCCTAGTATTAGAGGCTTTATAGATAGTTAGAGTTGAGGAGTTTCTTAGTACTTTCTTTCATTTAAAGACTGTTTTGCAAATTATTATTATTATTATTATTATTATTATTGCAAATGAGTATTTTTCAAACATTCCAATTGAGTTTATGTTGAGATAAATTTATGTTTTAAGCCTATTATCACTTGAGTGAGTCTTCCGCTAAGTAGTGAACTAGATCAAAGGTTCACTTGGGGATGAAAATGTTTCTCGAGTGTTCTCCACGTCCATGGTTTAGGCTCGGGGCGTGATAGCTTTAAAATTATGTAAATTATTGTTAAATGTTTCTTTTAGTTTACTGTTTATGTATGCTTGATTTAGTCTTCTCCTTGTATTCAACTAGGATGAGGGCTCTCTTAGGGACTAATAATTGTCCTCAAGTATCGACCACGTCTAGAATGTAGGTTCTAATCCTGACATAATCTGTATTTGAATTTCTGAAAGCTCTACTAATATGAGTTGCTAGGACAAACCCCTAACTAACTCCAACTGTTTGAATACAGAAAGTAAATACGTGAAAAAAATATAAGGGTTTTTCCTTGGAGAGATGTAATGATCCGGTCGGTCATTTTTTGTTTTTCCATGGAATTTACCTTTTTTCCCCTCCTAATGTCGACCCCGAGTCATTTTTTATTATTTTTGAAATTTTGGTCTTGAACTTTGAGTTAAAAGTTGAGTTTTTTGGTGAGTTTGAGTCTATTAGAGTTTCGAGTGTCAAACTGGGATTTCTTCGATTTCATCTGTCCCAAAATGTGAAATCTGATCCGTGAGAGTTGTCGATTTCAGTTTCTGACACTTCTGAAGGATTTGAGGTCCTAAATTGTGAAATTGTGAAATTTTAGCCTTTGGGTTAACTTTGATCAACATTTAGAGTTCGTATGCTCGGATCAGAATTTCGAGAGTTTTGTTTGATTCGGCGGATGATTTTAGGCCTAGTTGAAGCCTTGGCTGATTCTTGAGAGGTCCCAAGTGTGTTTTAGCCTTTTTAGGCGTGAGTTAGTTTCTTGTGGTTTTATGGATTTCAGGTCAAGGAGACCTCAAATTTGTATTCCGACAGTTCCATTGAGTCCGAAATGCTGAGTATAATCAATTTGCATATGTGGTTTGTGTTTACGGGGTTCCGAACGAATCTTAGGGAGTTCTTTTGATGATTTTGAGTTACCTGGTTTTTCTGTGTTATAGTGGAGATTTTGGCGTGTTCGTGGAAGGGAGGGGGTGAGAACCCATGTTCGTCGAGTCCTGACCGTATTCGTGGGAGGTCAAAGTGTTTTTGTAACACTCCGAAATCTAGTAGACTAAACTAGGCATAAGTGAGAGGACTAGGGCTAAGTGTGAAAGGGAAATAGCGAAGGAAGAGGGCTTGGACAGCCCAAACTTCACCATGCACTGCTCACCATCCCACAACCACCATGATGGTTCTTGGTAGGGGCCACAAGTCGTGGTGAGGTTCGTGAAAGGTGAGGCAGTAGTTATGTCAAGACTACCTAAGACAGCCTCCTTTACATGAGAGCCTTGACGGCCCGTGGTGGTCACCACAGATTATGGTGCCACTCGTGGAGTTGAGGCAGTAGCTCCCCTAGGCTACCCCAAGTTGGCCTCCTCCACATGAGCCACTTCACGGCTCGTGGTGATGACCACGGCTCATGGGAAGTCTCGTGGTAAGGTGGCCTAGCCACTGGTCCAAGACCAGGAAGATTACCACGGTTCGTGGTGAGGACCATGGTTTGTGGAGCTTCTCGTGTGGACAGTGGACTGTTAAGTGAGGGTTAAATGGGACATTCCGGTTTTAATTAAAATAAAGTTTTGTCATTTTCCCCAAGCTTAGTACACCTCTATAAGTGATTTTAACCCTTTAAACTCACCATTCAAGTCATTATTTCCAAAACCCCAAAAGAAAACCCAAAGCTCTTCTCTCATATATTTCTCAGAAGAATCAAAAAAATAAGAAGAAGAAGAAGAAGACGTAGTAGTTCAAGCTAGGTTCAAGTTAAAGTCTTTAAACCTCAAGCATTATTGGGCTTATTAATCAAGGTATGATGACTTTTCATCCATGGAATCCTTTCATCCATGGAGCCCCCATGATTTCTCCAATTTAGAAGAAGAATCCCCTACTTCTAGTTAGCGTTTCTTCTAATGTTATGAGTTTTGATCTAATTGAGTGGATTATGATTGTTTAGGGTTGAATTGATAGAATTGCATGTTTTTAGGATGAATTTATATGTACCCATGCCTAACCCATGTCTAGAAAGATGAAATTGATGTAAATGGGTTTTATGCCATGAAAGGGGAAATTGAGGATTTAGATGTATTCTTCTAGGATTGATGATATACATTGTAGATTGCTTGAGAGTAAAGCATATATATATGAATTTATTGAGATCAAAGGATACATGATGAATTATGACTTGTAGGCTTCGAGATTAGAATTGTCTTGAGACTAAGGAATGTATGATGAATGATGGTTAGTAGGGCTTTTAGAGTAATGCTTATATGATGAATGTTGATTAGTAGATAGAATTTTTATGGAAGGATTTATCCACATGATCTATACTATGAATGTATGAATGCATGAATGCATGAATGTTAAAGGTTTTCTCACATTGAATGATTCTAGGTTGAAAGGTTTGCTTACCTTAAATGAATTAAAGGATGTTCGAGCTATTATAGTTTGAATTAGTGATATGAGATCCCTTCATGAATAGCTTGACTTGGTAAGACAAGACCATGATTGGTATCTTGAGTTAGTAGATCTCATGGATAGCCTTGGATCGAGCAATAGTACCCTTCCAATGGTTAGCTTTAACTAGCATGAGAGGATGCTTGCTTGATAGCATGACTTGGTAAAGCCAAACCATTTCATTGGTAGCTTGGATTGAGTAATAGTACCCTTCCTTGAGTATCTTTTACTTGCATGAAAGGATGCCTTCCATGATAGCTTGGTCTTGCATGATGAGGTGCTTTTCCTTGAGAGCCTTGAATTGGTATATAGTAAAAATTCATGGATATTGACTTATCTTGGACTAGTAAAGAAGTACTCTTTCATGAATAGTAGAAATAGTTAAAGAGGGACTAGTCCCTAAATAAAGTAGCATAGTTATGATGAAACAAAGTTACTTCAAGGAAGTATTGTAAGCATATGTTAGTATGAGATTTACTTGTATAATGATAGGTTAGCTTGGATTGTTGTGCCAGTTGCCTTCCTCGTTATATTTGACTAAAGGTGGATTACCCAATTCCTAACTAAGGACATGTTGAGGTTATTTGAGAAGTGTTCCTCTTACATTATGATGATTTATGTGCATTGATTATGCCTATGACTTATTGTCACGACCCAGACTGTCGTGATTGGCACCCACACTAACCCTCCGATGGAGAACTACTACTACAGTCCAACTAAACAATTTAAAGTTATGGAAGCAGGTTTAAAGAGCTAAATACTGAAGTTCCTATAAACTTCAAATGAAAGTCTAACAACGAAACTAAACAATGAGGAAGAATAACCTAGAACCTGAAAGTCAATGTACCAAAACTCTAATAAGATCCATAAAGATAAACAAGAAGGGTCACAACCCCAAATTAATGAATTAACAACTAACTAGAAAAGTTTAAGTCCGAAATGTGGACATAGACAGAAAAAGAACTCATGGCAGCCCGGAAGAAATGGCTCACCCTGGAATTCGAACGATCAGTGATCTTCTAAGCGAGGTCTGTCAATAGCCGCCTGAAGATGCCCTATACTCAACAAAGAAAGAGCAAGTGCAGTATAAGTACACAACTACAGTGTACTGATAGGATCACACGGCTATCCCACTAAGTGCAACATACATAAGTCAATACAACAATACAATAACATGCATACACCGAACATATGTAATATCATCATCATTATCAAACAACGAACATTTTCACGATTCTCAAATATCACATTTATATCAAATCATTGGTCCTCTCATGGAACCCAAACCAAAATAGTTAGCATATCAAAATGTGGTACCCGATCCAATGTTTGTACCGAAACGTGGCAACCGATCCTATATTTATGTCGCAACGTGGCAACCGATCCAAGTTAATGTGTCGGAACGCAACACCCGATCCGTTCAACAAGCCACAATCACAATCACAATGTACATTCTCACAATCATACAATCAAGTAATGATTTCATGGCATACCATTATTCAATATCTTCATTTACAACAAGTGTGATAAATAATGCAACATTCGCATACATACATGTATCATAACGAAGCAAGAACAAACATACATCACACAATAATAGAATCACAACCATCACCTACCTCGAAATAAGCTTAAAACGTTAAGAACTTGATTCTTCCTTTTCCGGGTTCGTTCCGCTTGTTCTTGGTCTACAAACAATAAATATAATACAGGAATCAATAAAAAATCACTAATTACCCGAATTACTAATAATTCTATCAACCCTAGATCATACCCATGATCCCATTATCCAAATTAGGGCTTTTCCTACCATAAATTCCAGATCAAAACTTTCCTCCATCGATAATTACCCATTAGATTACGCTCTACGGATGGAAAACAGAGTTGGGGAGTTAAAATATTACCTTTAGCCTTAAGAATGGTGGAAAACTGTCAAGAATCACCTGGAGTTCATCTCCTTACTCTAAAACTCGAAAAGTGCCTCGCATGTCCCTCTCGGTTTTACAAGTAGCTTCATCAACTGGACGATGCTTCCATTGAACTTTCACAAACTTAATCTCTTTGGTCCTCACCTTACGCACATCATGATCAAGAATTGCAACTGGTTCCTCCTCATATTGAAGGTCCTTGTCTAACAAATTTGAGTTCCATTTTATGATATAATCCCCGTCACCATGATATCTCTTCAACATGGATACATGAAATACCGGATGGACTCCCGATAGATTAGGAGGTAAAGCCAATCTATAAGCTACCGATCTTAAACAGTCAAGAATCTCAGATGGACAAATGTATCTTGGACTAAGCTTGCCCTTCTTACCAAATCTCATCACCCCTTTCATGGGTGATACCTTAAGAAGAACATTCTCACCAGTCTGAAATGTCATGTCTCTTACCTTATGATTTGCATACTTCTTCTGTTTACTCTGGGCTGCTAAAAGTTTAGCTTGAATACTCCTCACCTTATCTTGAGCATCCTTCACTAAATCAACCCCCAAAGGTTTCACATCTCCAGCCTCGAAACATTCTATGGGTGATCTACATCCCCTCCCATATAATGCCTCAAAAGATGCCATATCAATGCTGGAGTGATAACTATTATTATAAGAAAATCCACACAAAGGTAAGAACTTATACCAATGCCCTCAAAAATAAATCACACATGCCCTCAACATGTTAAAATCAATCAACCCACATTGAGATCACAATTTAGCAATATAGGGAATCCATGGGTTCTTGGGGGAACTTCACCATAATGAAGCCATAAATCATCAATTCAATCATAACCCAACATAATTCAACCATGGAAAACGTTTTTAAAGAGAACCCATGTTATTCGAACAAAACCCTAACTTTTGGGGAAATTGTAAGATTTGAAATCAAGTTTTGAAGGGTCTCCATGGGTGAAATCTACCCATGGATGAAAAAAACCATACCTTGATGAAGAATCTTCAAAGAATTTGATGAAAAACCCTTGATTTCTTCAAACCCAAGCTTCAATTTTACTCTTCTTCTTCTTGGGTTTTTAGAGAGAGAAATATTGTGAGGAAGATGAACTTTTGATTTTGATTTGGGTCTTTGTGAAAATGATTTAGTTTGGTTGTTTATTGACTTAAAATACCTTATATAGTTATTTAAAAATAATATAAAATATACCCATATTAATTGGACTAAAGAATAAAAATTACAAAATTGCCCTTCACCCAAGTGGACTGCCCACACACCTAAGGCAAAGTCCACGAGGGTCTTCACGAGTAGTGGACTACTCCACGTGCCGTGGTCCGTCATGTGGACTTGTGACTTTGGCTTGTGAAGATAAGGCATGGTCCACGAGGGCTATTCACGGGCAGTGAACTTTTCCACGTGCCGTGGTCCCTAACGTGAACTATGCCTCTTGCCCAAACGGATAAGGCAAGCTTCACGAGGTGTCTTCACGGGCAGTGGGGTCCTCCACATTCCGTGAACACACACGTAGACTTACCATTTCACCTAAATGGCTAAGGCAGTGGTCCACAAGGGATGTCCAAGGGTGGTGAAGGCTTTCACGCCTCGTGAACTCTCACGTGGGGATATGATTCTCATAAGAGAAATGATAATAATATGCGGAAATCGAAAAGACGGAAAGTAAAGGATAAATAATTATACACACAAAGAGGAAATCAAAGGGAACCTATGGGTATATTCAACCAAAAGACCTCAATCGATTAATCCTACAATAGCACCTAACTCTTACGACGACCTCAAGGGAATCAATATCCCGAGCAACCAACGTTGCTAACAAAAAGGGAACAAAAGCTTGCGAAGCTCTCAACACTCAGCATGAGTTTTCAGTTTTCAATATCAAAATAGCCTAAGTCCTAAATGAACCCTAGTTAGCTATTTATAGGTTTTAGATAAAAGGGCTCAAAAGTGACCTGAAATGACAATGGGTGAGCTGGGTTGGGTTGCTAAGTGGGTTGGGCAATGCGCCGACCTGGTTGGCGAGCTTCTCTGCGTGATCTTCAGCCTTGGTCACATTCTGGAGCATTAGGCGAGCTGGGACCATCGCCTAAGCTTTTGGGTGATGCGCCAAGTGGGCCCTGCTCGCCAAAAGTGCCTTCTTCTGCATTCTTCAAGGCATGAAAGTCCTTGCTTCTCATCAACATCATCTCGAGCACCTCCATGTTCATAAATAACCCTTGCATCCTTTGAATGTCTTGAGCTTGGGTTCTAGTAAATGGTCTTGATGAAATCCCTATTGCATCATTCTCTCTTTCTTGAAAAGAATTTGACCTCAAATTCGACAGATCATCATCACCAAAAGTTGGAAAAGGGGACAGGTAGCACACATTCAAAGTGTTGTGCACTTGATATTCCGGAGGAAGGGCAATTTTGTAGGCATTATCATTGAGCCACTCAATCACTGAAAATTGTCCATCACCTCGCGGCATCAGCTTCGTCTTGTGATGGGTGGGAAAACAATCCTTGCGAAAGTGTACCCACACCCAACCATCTGGTTCAAACACGATACTCTTACCACCCTTGTTACCCCTTTTTGCTACATCTTGGTTCTTCTTATCTAAGTGCACCCACACCTTTCCATGTAGCTTCTACATGGCTTCAACTTGCTTACTCCCATCTAAGCTTAACAGAAAATCCTGAGGAAGAGGAATGAGATTTAAAGGGGTTAGGGGGTTAAAACGATAAACCACTTCAAATGGAGTCATGCCAATAGTACTATGAATAACTCGATTATATGCAAACTCAACTAAAGGCAAATGTTCCTCCCATGAGGGAAACTTTCCTTGCACGACGACACGAAGCATAGAACCCAAGGTTCTATTCACAACTTCAGTTTGGCCATCAGTTTGTGGGTGACACGAAGTTGAGAACAACAACTTTGTACCAAGTGTACCCCATAATTCCTTCCAAAAGTGACTAAGGAATTTTGGATCCCTATCACTTACAATGGTTTGAGGAATTTCATGCAATTTAACAACATGCTCAACAAACAAAAATGCTACATTGGTAGCATCATCACATTTATGACATGGAATGAAATGAGCCATCTTTGAAAATCGATCAACAACGACAACTATGCTATCTCTACCTCCTTTGGTCCTTGGCAAACCCAAAACAAAGTCCATTGAAATATCAAGACAAGGTCTTTGAGGGGTGGGGAGGGGAGTGTATAAACCATGGGGAAGGAGGCGTGACTTAGCACGTCGACATTCAACACATTGACCATAAATTTTAACAACATCTTTATGCATTTTAAGACGATAGAATTGTTCCTCCGGAATTCCCCTAGTTTTCTCAATTCCAAAATGACCCATTAAACCCCCATTGTATGCCTCCTTCAAAAATAGTTCTCTGCAAGAGCTCACATGCACACAAAGTCTCTTACCTTTGAACAAGAAACCATCAAACTTGGAATAGGGAGTAGAAGACCTATCCCTCATCCACCTTTCCCTCTCCCATTCCTCACAATCTTTGAAGATTTGAGGGAACACGGGATCCTTGGGATACAATGCCTTCATACATTCAAAGCCAATCAATTTGGAAGACAAAGTATTTATCAACACATGTTTTCTAGACAAGGCATCGTCCACCACATTTTTCTTTCCCTTTTTTAATTGGATTATATAAGGGAAAGTTTCAAGAAATTCAATCCATTTGGCGTGCTTCTTGTTCAACTTTCCTTGGGCCCGAATATGCTTTAGGGACTCATGATCAGTCCTAATGACAAATTCCTTGGGCCACAAGTAATGTTGCCAA
>JAJOOO010079448.1:0-43125 GCA_029582685.1 Solanum piurae | reverse complement strand
ATAGTATATATTTCTTTTAACGTAGCTAATTCTTTTTCCAAGGCTATTATTCTGTCATTTTTTATTTCTTCAATTTGTTGTATTTCTTGTTTTGCTTGGTTTTTAATCAGTGTTATTTCATTATTACGATCTATCTCTTCATTTTTTTTTGCTATTCTTACCATTGCAGTCAGACTATCTTCTAATCTTAAGGATTCTTTTTCTAACATTAGACTCAAAGTATTTCCTATTTTCTTATATCGTCTTCCTAGATTTGAAAATATTATTTTTATTTTTAAACCTTCGTGATTTTCATATGTTTTTTCGTCTATAGCGAATTCTTCTTTATTCATTTCAAATTATGTTTTAATTTGTATTCAATTTTCTGTATTTCTAATCGTAGTGTAAATATTTTCTTTCTTTGTGCTAATAAAGATTTATGACAGACTCCTGAGTATATATTATAGTTAAGTCTTTCTTCTCTATGTTTTAATTCTTGACGGGTTTTTATTACTGTTCTAATTAGTTCATGTTTATGCTGTTCTTTTTCATTCCATAGCTCTGATACCAATTTTGGGGGGGGGGGTCTTGTGATTCTCTATTCATATTTTTATTTTAGCATAATATTCTTTTCTTAGCGGAATTAGTCTAATTATTCTTTTCTTAGCGAGATATTTTATTGGTTCTTTGGCTCTGATACCAGTACATATTTTATTGGTTATTTGGCTTGTATTGCTTGTATTTCTTTATTTATTATTCTTTTATTTATTATAGGTATTTTTTCTTTACCTTTGGTATATTTACAGTCTATTATATGTTCTTTTTGGCTTACTACATAATATTCTTCTTTTTGTCTTTTAAATATATTTTTTATCATAGGAATTTTAAATATTTTTTCTACACTTAAATCTAATTCTTTTCCTTTTATTTGTTCAAATATATTTATATCAAAGATAATTTTCTGTTATGAAGATTCTTCATTTATATGTTCTTGTTTTATTATTTGTACATCTTTTTCAGTCATTATCAGATATGTTTAATCCTTCTATTTCTGCACTTAATTCATTTTCTGATAATTCATATATGCTATCATCACTATCAAGTTCATAATCTATGTATTCTAACTGCATATATTCATCATTATCTATTATTATTTCAGCTATTGCTTTCTTGTATGTATTCATTTTCTAATAATTCTTTTACAGAATATAACCTCGCATATAACTTGAATAGTCTAATATTCTTTTACAGAATATATTCTAGACACTGTATATATTATTACGCGAGGTTATATTTTGTAAAAAAATTATTAGAAAATGAATACATACAAGAAAGTAATAACTTCAAAGACCAAGAAAACCTCGCATATAACTTGAAATTCGAGCTTTACTCTGAGGATTAGAAGTTTGACCAACTTCTCCTTGAGTATTTCATGTAGTTCTATATTTTTCATACAAAATTTTTGTTTCTACTTTTATGCTATACTTACACATTTCACAAGTTAAAAAAATTTGAGAAATAGGAATTTTTTTTTTTAATTTTTCAATCATACCTTCAATTGCAAATCTATATTTTTTAATTTTTTGTATTTAGAAAATTGAATTGAAATAGCACAAATATTTATTAATACTGATGAAATAGTAGGATAATAAATTCCAGAAAATATGGTTGTAGCATCATAAAAAAGTCTTAAAAATTCTAATAGTTCATTAGTTTCTTCTTAATCTTCTTCACAAATTCTCTCTAATGGGTCAGCATTATGAGCATTAAACACCATTTGTATGGGTCATTTATATTCGTAAGCAATTGAAAATATTTCGTAAAAAGAATTCCACCTTGTTTTAATGTCTTGGAATTTTTCTTGGTGGCAAATCACATAGTACACAACGCTCATTAAATTCCCTAATTCTAGCAGCTCTATGAGCATAAAAAACCAGGCAACAACATATTCAATTTTCATACAACCACATTTAAATAATGAAATATCATTTTGTACAACTAAATTTAATACATGTGCAACACATCTAACATGAAAAGAATTAACATCAATTGGACATAATCTAGTTTTTAACATACTAGCAACGTTTGTATTATTAGATGCATTATCTAATGCGACAGACATTACTTTATCTATAAGCATGTAATAATCAAGAACACTCAAAATATTTGAAGCTAACTATGCACCAGTTTTTTTCTCTACACATTCTTTATAACTTAAGATTTTTTTTTGCAAATTTCAGTTATGATCAATCCAATGTGCTGTAACAGTTAAATAATTACGTTCATTAACACTGTTCATACCAACAGACTGGCAGTGGTAGAAAATTGCAACACAATGCAATATACAGTTGATTAAACCAAGTGATACCGAGAGGCCATTGTTATGGACAACAAGTAATTATGTGATTGATACCCCTGATGTGTATATATATATAGCCAAATTTCTTCGTTTCTAGGGAGATTTCTGCACTCTATATATAGTAGGATCGCATTCATTTTGGACTTACTAATTCTAATTAATGCACATATGAGTCCGGCATCTTGTTTTATTGTGTAATCTGGAAATTGCAGGACTGTTTGATATTTTCCGTGATCCTGATTTTGTTATAAAAGAACTTGTTAAGTGCTTTGATCTGGCTAAGGATGGCATCCATGCTCTACTTTTGGTTCTGTCTGTACGAACTCGGTTTTCAAAGGAAGAACAAGCTTCCATGAAATGCTTTCTGGACCTTTATGCGAGAAAAATTAGTGATTACATGATTGTGGTCTTTACTGGAGGCGATGAGCTTGAAGAAAATTATGTGATTTTGGATGGTTACTTAAACCACTGCCCTGAGCCTTTAAAGGTTAGATTATTTGCAGATATCTATGCAGTTAAACGGGCAGATCATACTTTCTTGTTTATTTGCATTTTAGCATTCTTCAAGTATTATATGTTCATAAAAAAGTTAAGATTGCTTGCTCTGGAGTGTGAAGGTTGATCTAAATGAATTATTTGTACTTCTGTTGCAGGAAACTCTAGAAAAATGTGGCAATAGACATGTACTTTTGGACAATAAGACTGAGGATCCAGTGAAGAAAGCTTGACAATTGAGAAATCTTATTTCACAAGTTAATTTGGTTGTGGAAAAAAATAGTGGAAAACCATATACAAAAGACCTGTTCATGGAATTCAAGGTAACTTATGAGACGTTATGTTTCAACTTTCAAGTACATAGTTTGTAAGGAGTATTTTTACAAATTAAAAATAATATATATATATACATGGAATAAGTTCAGATTCCTCTCCGTCCCAAACAGCTCAAGCAAGAAATCTTGTAGTTTGTGACTGATCGAGTACCTTGTATATATGATATTCTTGTACGTTTTCGTGTTTAACAGGTTGATCTAAGCTGTGGGAGATGAGGCATCTTAAAGCGGAGTTGGCAAAAGAGCGTGCTGCTCGGTTGCAAGCAGAACAAAATGCAGAAGCAGCGATAATGAACTTGGAAGATATGAGTTCAATGGTGACGTATGAGGAACCCCAAGCAAAAAAATGGGGAATATTTCCTAGAAATATGTGTCTTATTTTATGAAATACTAATTCTTGATGCATATGTTTTTTCATAAAATAAGTTGAGGAGTACCTATGTTTTTGTTTTGGGAGTTTAAAAGCATAAAATATTGTTTATGTATCAAGTTTTCAAAGCTCTCGTATTATTTTGAAGGCTTTATAAGTAAAACAATCTTGAAAGGTTGTTTGTGCTATATTTCGAAGCTTTGACAAGTGGATTATGTTGAGTTGGGAAAACACCTAGACCTACAAATGCAGTTAAAAACTCTTTAAGGCCTGTTTGGAAAGCCCACCCTGCTAATTGGATTTATTGTAATTGGTGTAATTACACTATCTGTTCTGTTTAATTGGACATGTAATTATCTGGTCAGCAAGTAATTTGGTGTAATTGATCTGGTGTAATTGATCGGGTGTAATTACACTCTCCAATTCATGGGGGCTGTGAATTGTTGGTAATTATATGATATAATTACAAGTTGATTACTTTTTAATTTCTTTCCTTTTATTTTTGTTTTAATTTTTTTCATTTTAATGCATTTTTTTTATATTATTTATATTTCATTTCCTTCTTATTCTCAACCTTTACTTCATGCGATTTCATTCAACTTTTTGTATCTTCTAAAAAAATCATTAGTATGATTTTGTTAGTATTCTAATTTTTAAATTAAAGTAGAATTAATTGTTGAATAAAGTTATGGACTTACATTTTCCTTTTTCTTTGCTGATTGTGACCTTTGTGAGCTTCATTTTTCTTTAAGTTTTGATAGAATGAAATTTTGCATTTTAATGTGGATCAGTAGCGCCTATATGTTGTCTTGGGAAGGCACTGCCTTCAAGATGAATTAGCTTTGCAGGTGATTCTTTGTTTCTTTTAGATGTCTCTTGTCTTTAAAATGTTGAAATTTATAAAGAGTTGTCTTCCAGCCGTCCATTTATGCCTAAGGGAAATTACACCAGCATTCATTTTGTTACTCACTGTTTTTCATAACAGTACCACTACATTGGGAAGGGACTGGGAAGGTATTGTTAAAAGTGACTAGTATTGAGCAAATTAAATACATGATTTTATTTCACTAACTTATTTTTATTTTGAATGTGCAGGAAAATGCTAGTAATTGAATTTGAATACTGGCCAGAAGTAAACTTGATCTATTGTAGTGAACGATGAAGAGTTTTTGTACTATTGTCATGTATGTTTGAATGCATTTGGTTTTGTGGAATTTATTGATAGTAGAGATCTTTAAGCAATTGATTTCTAAGTATAGGTTGTACAAGACATGTTTCCCGAAATTTATTTAAAATATATTCCTTCGATTTATTTATTAGCTAATTTTGTGCTTTTGATCACTTATATATTTAATTATGTGATTATTGCATATATGCAAATAAAAAATATTATTCTCAAAAATGAAAAATTGTGGCTACAAAGATTCTACACAACATTATCAAACTTCAAAAGTGTTGCTATAGGGACGTCCAACATGTTGCTTAGACTTGATTTTGATGATGCTTGAACTTTTAGACTCCATTGTGAATATGTGAATCAAGTGGAATTTGAATGTTTAGGAATGCATTCGATGTTTTGTATTGTTATGTTATTTTTTATGGATGGATGGTAGTATAATTTAGCAGGTGTTGTACCAAAATAAACAACATTTTTGTGTATTAAAAGTAGCTTTCATATAGAATTATTTTTTAGAAAGTTAAAAATGCCGTCTACAATAGTCGGAAGATCACCTAATAGTTAATTAATCAACTATTATGACATTTTGTTCTTAAATGTCGTGAAATTCTTTATTTTCCGACATTTGTTTCAAATGTCACCAAATTAATGTCGTTGTATGTATATTTTCTTGTAGTGGTATAGGACGGTCCTGGCATCGTGAGGCAAAACGTTGTATCATCACATAGCTCTTAAGTGATGGTTGTCGGTTAGAGAAACTCCCACAACAATATTTTGTATTCTTATATACACAGAGTTCATTGTATTTTTATATACATCTAGAGTTTATATTGTATCTTTGTATATACAGAGTTATCATTGTATTTCTAAATACTCAGAGTTGTTATCCATGTTTTAAAAGCTTTTCTTTATATTGCATTTATTTTATTGCTCTATATTGAAATGAGTTAAGTTGAGTTGAGTTGAGACCAAGTATGTTCTTTCAGTTCCTTTCAAGCTTATGTCTTGTTTTAGAATTCCCCTTGCATGCTCGTACATTCACTATACTGACACCGTTTGACTTGCATCGTTGTTATGATGTAGATATAGGTAACCAAGATCAACATTCAGCGCTTTATTGATCCAGTTGAGCATTCAGAGTCTTGTGGTGAGACTCCTTGCTTTCTGGAGGATCCCTATTTATATTGCTTTAATAGTTTTCAGTTGTTAGGATGATCGGGGGTCTTGTCCCGACATCCATCTCAGTTATTAGAGGCTTCATAGATAATTAGTTAGTTTATTTGTCATTATCTTGTTATTGGCTTATGTTGAACTTTGAGTTGCCACTTTGGCTAAGTCGAATGTTATTTAATACATTCAAAGTTATCTATTGAGTAGTTCAGTTTACTTTTTAAAGTATTTTATCATAAGTCTTCCGCTAAGAGTTAAGCCAGGCCAAGGGTTCGCTTGGGGCCAACAATTGTTCTCGAGTGCCAGTCCAGCCCAGGGTGTAGGCTCAGGGAGTGACAATCAGTGTATTGCAATTTGTACAAGCCATGTTACACTTCGCATTTTCAAGTAGAAAATTTCAAAGAAAAAGATTTTTTTTTACTTTCTCAAGAAAGGGATGTTCAGAAAGTACATCAATCAAGTAAATATTGTTTTATTATTTTAATTACATAATGGTTCATTATTGCACACATGCATTTTTCTAACCATATATTTGCATTCATTTATGATTGCTAGTATAAATATAAAGATCTTGTTTTGACGTCGGATGAGTTACTTGTTGTTGAGATGGAAGATCTTATTCAAAAGAATGAAGCATTGTTGCCTGATAAGCAAGATACTTTGAGTTATGTACATCCAAATGAGAAGAAACTGCCTCATACTTCAGAACTTCACACTAAAAAGAAATTTCTCAACAATTACTCAAATCATGGTGAAAAGGATGCCAGTAATTTCACAAAAATAGAAGATTTTCAAAAGCTTTCTCAGGAAGTTTCAATGGTTTGTGTTATGTCTTTGATATATTGTTGAGAATGTTATGGTTGTATTTGATGTCCACACAAGAGAAAGTGATATTGTGAATAATGTACCAATCAATGAAGCTATTATTGATTCTCTTCATGATGATACCATTTATGAGAATGCAATGATAGATACAAGTAACCATGTTTATTTCCTGCTCATTAATCATCTATTAATATGTATATTTAAACAATGTATAGTAAATTACTTTATACATTTTAAATAGGTCCTGTTTCTAGAAAGTTGAAAACATCCTCACATGAGACACCAACATTCGTTGACTTTGATGAACAACCTCTTAGGGAGTCACAACTTATTGCTCTGGAGCCTGAAGCAACACACGTGACGCCAATTAAACAAGTGTGTAAAAAGGCTCTTGTCAAGTATGCTCAATCACCGTGCACTGATCTAATTGACTCTGGTGGTACATCCGAAAATAGACCGATCTATTTTTCAATTAAACACCCTTTTGTTAATTGCAATGATTTTGATGTTGATGTGAACCTGATAAAGGCATTCGAAGAGTGGTACAATGACAAATTATCTAAGAAATGCGACAGGTGAGTACAATATTATAAATTTACAATTTGAATATTACTTTGTTATTTATATGAGTAAATTTTTCTTAGGAAAGCCAGTGTTTTTACCATAGCAAAGAATGTCATCAAACCTCTTTTTGAGTTTGGAATTGAGAGAGTTGACTTGATGGATTGGTTTCATACCATGGTAGCTACAGGGCAAGCTTGAACAAACTCGATAATTCGTTTATACACAACTTACACTATTTAATAAATTTGTTATGCATTTTTTTGTTCTCATTAAAGACGTTAATGTTACGCATTAATACTATATTATTTACAACAAATAAATGTGATCATGTATTACTTGAGAAAAAAATGCAATCATGGATCTGAAAGTAAAAAAAGAGTTACCACAACTTACTCTTATTTCATCCAATGGGTTGATCAAATATACAATAGATGGGAGAAAAACAAAAAAAAATATCTTTATAACACCGGACCATGAAGTTTCTCAATACATTAAAGGATACAAGATACTTTATAATACACCATGGGATAAAGTTGATTTTGTTTGCATTCCTATCAATGTTTCTCAAAAATTTCACTGGATTATGGTTGTCTTCTCCATACACAGTAGGTGTTTTTATGTTTTTGATTCCTTATAAACAGTGGGGTCTGCTCACAAAAAAATTATTGAGCAAGTGGTGAAAAAAATTTCACACATTATTCCATTGTTCTTAATGAGTATCGGATTTGATGAAAAAAAAAGACATTGATGGGAAGAATTCAGAAGAATATGCAGACTATGCTTTTACTGATCCTTTGGCATACATGGTTCGTGATGGCATTCCACAACAGTTGGAAGGCACAAAGTAAGTAATATTTGCTTATGTTAATATTTAGGTTTTGGTTAATTCTTATTAAATTATTTATATATATTTTTAAGTTTTTTGTAGTGATTGTGGGTTATTCACTTGTCTATATGCTAAGAGTTTTTGCCAAGGCAAAAATTACATCACACTGACATATTTTTAATCAACATTATTTCGTACGAGATATGTTGCATTACTTTGGAATTATGCCATGAAAAAGATAGATGATGTGCAATTAGTGAAAGTGAAGTCAATGGAAAGGTGACAAGCAAGTTCAGTGGACCGAGCATTACGGAAGATTGAGGAAAAAGTTGTCAAATGTTCAATCAAGTGTTCAAAAGGAAATTAGTCAGAAGACTGTGTTTGAACATTCAATTTAACTTTATGTTTTTGTTATGCAGTTTAGTTAACTATTTATGTTATGTTTTTTTGGTTAAACAGTTGATTAACCTTACAGATACCAAAATGTTTTTTTTATAATAGTAATTGTTTTATTGGTATTACTTACTTTCTATAGTTGGTTAACTATTTTAATCTCATTTGATATTAAATTAACAAAATGGTGTGTATAGTTTTATCACTGTACAAGTTAAAATTTAGGTACTTAATTTTTGTTAATTGTTATACGTTTATGCTTCATAGAAAATATCGTAGTAAGGGGCTAAAGATTGATTCACCATATATTAACCTTACTAAAAACTCAACATATACCATATAATATACAAACTAAAATACCATATAGTATACCAATATGATATCATATACAACCTTAACCAAGCTGACCGTCCCGTCATAATAAATTTACATACACCATATATTCTACTAATTAAATAACCATATAGTAGACCAAAATAGTATCATTTCTTATAACAACGTTTATATTAATAAATAAAGGAGAAAAAACTTAATAAAATTATACTGTCATCATATCATATTTTTCTCCAATATTGTGTCATTTAATATACTAATTATTAGTATGAAATGTAGAACCAAATCAAGCACTACACCATATAAGATATCAACATAGAATTATCATTAAATACATCAATTTAGTTAAATTATATGAATAACCAAACTGGCAAATCATATAAAATGTGCTACCATTGATACAATATATTACACCAACTCAAGTATCATTTAATATATACGTATTTGATGAAACGAATACAATCAATTAGCTACCATATATTTTAACAACTTATAACATATATAATAACTTTAATTCACATAACACATCAATATTATATAAACCACAAAGTTCACTATCTATTATACCATCTATGTTTAATAATAAAGATTTATATTTATTCAATGATGATAAAAAAACATTATATAACCAAACATAATATTCTGGAAAAAAGTGATTATTAAAACATCTAAAAACACCAATCAATTCCATAACAAACTTAGTTCTCCTGAGGATATCTTCTTGTTGTGACCCTTTGTACCACATCTACTACAAGTCAGTTTAGATCTCTTGAATTGAACCTCGTTAAATCCCTTTTTACGATCGTAGCTTGGTGGTCTCTCTAGTAGCTTTTTTACATCTGGTGGTAACACTATATCTTCCAACACATGCGATGGAATTTACCAGTTGCTTTCGCAAGGCAAAGGCTCAATCGGTATTGCATAAGCATCTTGAAATTTTCATTGTTGTAATATGACGAGCAGTAGGCTTGAGCATGCTTGTTTCTGTGTCTTATAACATCAATAACATGAATACATGGAATTTCATCATGTTGAAATCTGCCACAACTACACACTCTAGTGCGTAGACAAACACTAAACCTTTTAGCACCATGCGTAACTGTATGAAGAAATTATGTTGACTCGCGTACCTTCATAAAAATAGATGGTTAGTGTATATACTAAAACATCACCAATTACATAAACAAAATAATGCATACTAACCGTCATATGATTTGACAAAGTTTTATTGTCCTTCAATATTGTGTTGTACTTTGTGGTTATAGTTGTACTAGTGTTCCTCCCCTCTTCATTATGTTTCTCGTTCCAAGTTTCAATTATTTTACACATATATTCCGACAATGGCACTACAGGAAATTTTCTCGCAGCTCTAATAACACTATTTATGAACTCTGTGATGTTACTAGTTAGTGTCCACGTCCTCTTTATTGTTGCATGACATCTGGACCATTTTTGGAAATCACCATGATCAAGTATACACGAAGTTTTGGACTTATTTCGTTCAGCCTTCCCATACATTCTTCGAACTCTTGTACAGTGAATGCTTTTGCCATACTGAAAAATAATTTTGTCACCTCTTCGGTATTTTTGTGTCATTTTTTTAGCAAATTGATCTACAAATGATAAATACATGCATAATGTAACGACTTGTTCTCGTCTTCATAGAAAAGTTAATGGGGAAAGAATTTGGGCTAGAAAACTTCTAAGTAGTAACTTGGAAATTTCTTGCCTAGGCCAGACTTGGACGAAATCTGGTCAGGTGAGGTCTAGGGAAATCTGGTAATAGATGGGGAATTTAATTATTATTTTGATCACGTGAGTATATAGATAAGACGTTAAGGAGCCTATACGGTTTTACAGAATTGAATTTGGGCGAGTAGAACTCCCAAAATTGATCTCGACGTGAAAGGGTAGTTTTAAAACGTCAAGGTTTGAAGGTGTGTTGTGAAATGGGAGATTTGAACTCAAATTCCGAGTTTCTATCTCCGTGCCAGCTGCTGGGGTGGGTTTAATTCCTCTAGGGCAGGGCTGCAGTGGCGGGACAGTCGCGACTTAAACCAGGAAAAACCCCAAAAATATTATTTCTGCAAAACTTCTTTCCTAAGAGCTAAGGGACGACCCAGGGTAGTTTCTTATAAAATTCCCACGAATTCTCACGCTAAAGGTAAGATAATTACTCCCTTAATTTGTATTTCCATTCTTAGAACTTAGAATCCTTGTTAATTATCGTTGGAGGAGGGTTTTGGCCTGAAGTTAATGGTGGGAAAAGCCCTAGTTGAGCATTAGGATCATGGGTTTGACCTTAAGTTGATATTTTGTTATAATTTTGGTAAATTAGGTCTTGTTTATTGATCTTTGCATTAATTGATTATTTTAAACCAAGAACAAGCTGAAAGACTGTAACATCCCAGAAATTAGTAGACCTAGCTAGAGCTTGACGTTAGGGTTAGAGACTTGAACGTACCTTTATGTACCTTAAAATTCATGCTTTCATGTTAAAATGTCAAGGCCTAAACCTTAAGAACCAACCATGGGTCCTTGAGGAAAAGACCTAGAAGGCTACCAGGTAGTGACCCACGGAGGGCACCTACGCCTCGTGGATCAAGTCACGCTCCGTGGTGGGCACTGTGTAAGCATCAGTAGGTCAAGCCCTCCAAAACAGGCTGCAGTCCCCGACCCATGCTTCACCAGCACGGGCCGTGGGTCCAACCATGGTCCGTAGGTGAGGGGGTCGTGGGCACATTTGGAAGGTGGTTTTTGGGAGTTAGTTGAGGGGTAGTTTAGGGTTTTCCATGTTAATTAACTACTAACTGGTGTCATTTTAAGCCTAGTTTAAACACCAATATAAGTATTTTTCCCACCTAAACTAACTCATCTAAAATCATAATTCCAAAATCCCCAAATAAAAAACCAAACCCTCTCCAAAATCTTCTCTCTAGAACTCCAAAGAAGAAGAAGAAGAATAAGATCAAGTTAGGGCTGGAAGAAGGAGGCTTTTTCACACGAAATTGTTGGATTTCTTCACCTAAGGTATGGTTGTCTTTGATTCATGGATAGCTTTCATCCATGGAGCCCTCAAACTCTCAATTTCAAAGCATGAAATTCCCTAAAAAGCTAGGGTTTTCACTCCAAGTCATGGATTCTTTGTAAAAATGTTTTAATGATTTAATTATCATATATTATGATTAAATTGTTGATTATTGTGGTTTTTATGATAATTTCCCATGAATCCATGAAACCCCATATCTTTAATTTATGACTTTGTGATGTGAGTGAATTATAGTAAGGTGAATACTACAAAATTGTACTTGTAGTAATTTAGTTATTTAAATCATGTTACCATCCATGTCTAATGTAGTAATACTAGATATGTTGATTCAATGTGATCTATGGCCCTTGAAAGGCAAAGTATGAGAATTAAGTATGCTTGTGAGGCTTTTGTATATGCATTTAGACCACTTTGAGAGTAAAGTGAATATGACTATGATCTAATTATTGTGTTGATTGGATAATTATCCTTATGTACACACTTTTGTATGAATATGATGTGATGTGAAAGGTTGGTCACATGTAGTGATTCTAAGGTTGGAAGACTAGTCTCACCTAATGAATCTATGAGCTTTAGTAGGAGTTATTTGGATTGAGTGTCAAGACATTTTTCTGTAATTATGAAATTAAGTCAAGACTTGTAACATCTCGCTATTCGAAAGTACTAGAAAGAGCTAGAATTAGAAAGAGTCATTTTTGGAAAGAATGAAAAATCTGGAAATTTGTTAAGTTATGCTAAGTTTGGGTTTTTGGTCAACTTCAAAAGACCATAACTCCTAGCTCAGGATGAGTTAGGCGTGCTTATATATATTGTAGGAAATATCATGGAATTATCTTTCCAATGCCGCTAAGTTTGTGCGATTCTGAGTTTGTGTGAGTAAGATATGCCCATTGGAAGTTGGGTTGTTCAAATAAGGAAAGTGTAATCCGGATTTTGGAAGGGTAGTTTGGTCTTTTCCTTACCAAATTACTGTATTTCGTTTTTATGAGGTTAATTGGGGTATAAACTGAATTTGGTCAGTTTACACTTTTGAAAACTAAGTTAGGGTTTTGAGAGAAGAGAAGATAAGAGGAGAAAAGAGGAGAAAAAGCAAGAATCGTCAAGTTCTTCAAGAATCGCTTGTGAATTTCTTCAAGGGGTGATCCCTACGAGGCATGTGAGATCACATAGCATTGGGTTAGTTCACCCACACGCTAATCATGATTCACTTCAGTGAAGTATATTGATTTGAAAGTAAATCCTATGAATTCTTGATGTTATATCATTTGAAATCTTGTTGGTTCTTGTTGTTGAAGTTTTTTGAGATTGATTCATGTATGTGGGTGTGAATTCGAGTTGAATCTTACATATATTGAGGATTTAGTCGATTCTAAGTGTTTGGGGAAAGAACTAAGTTGAAATAGAGTGTTTACAGATGAAAAACGGAGGAGAAAATTCATCAAAATATGGGGAATGGGGATGGGGAGTCGTGCCAGCCAGCACACCCCAAAGAGTCCTCTGAAGTTTTGACCCTAGGGCGCCGCGCCATCCAGCGCACCCCAACTTCAGTTCTGAAGTTTTGGTTCGGTTCCCCACGCCACTCAGAGCACCAGGGACGCCAGATCTTCTACTTCTTTCCCATTCTTTCCGTACTAGTTCCTTAGTAACGTATCTATGTTTTCTAGTTGATTCCAACACTCTAAGGTACGTCTAAGCATCATAAAATCATACATAAACATGAGATCATGAACCTTGAATCCATAATTCAATTCAAGGAATGTAAGAGTCAATTCTAGAAGTTAAGAATCAAGTCAAGAGAAGTTCATAAAGTATTTCAAAGGTCTTTCACAAATGTTTTAACTTTATTTTAAGACTTAAGCTTTGAGTTGACTAAAGAGTAAGAGTAAGAGTTCATTTCTTCAAAGATTATACGGGAACTCAGTATTCCCAAAAGTTAAAATGTAATCACATTTGAGTAAGAAGGGAAACACCGATTTCCAAGAGAGCTTTTAAGCTAAGTTTTGACTAATTATATCAAACCAAAGAAAGAAGTTTTATTTTAAAAACATATGAGCTAAGTATATTTTTGGGAGTAGTATTGAGCACTGATATGGGGATGCGAGTTCATAATAACTGAAGTATCCATAAACCAAGTAGCCATCATGGGTAGTAAATGATCATACTTTTTAGATGAGTCATTAACTACTTTTTAGCATAGACTTGTGGATCCACTTAGTTAAGTTGTTCTATATGACTGCAAAGTATAGGACAATCCTGGTAGCATGGGCAAGACGCTGTATCACCACTTAGGCTCATAGTGGTAGTTGTCGATTAGAGAAACTCCCACAATGTTATATTACTTTATTATACGAGTAAGTTGAGTTGTTATTGCATTTCTTTAACAAACTTAGTTGCTTTCTACTGTTTTAAAAAGCTTTCTATATATTGCATGTGTATTATTACTTTATATTGAGTTAAGTTATTCATGAGTTGAGTAAATCCAAGGTAAGTGTTTCTTTCAGATTCCTTTCAAGCTTATGTTATGATTAGTATTCCCCTCGCATACTCGTACATTCAATGTACTGATACCATTTGGACTACATCATTTTATGATGCAGACACAGGTAGTCAGGATCAGCATCCAGGGCCCTGTTGATCCAGTTGAGCACTCAGAGTCAGTTGGTGAGCCTCCTTTCTTTCTATAGGACTCATTTTTCTTTGCTTTCTAGTATTTCAGTTGCTAGGATGATTGGGGGTCTTGTCTCGACATCCCTCCTTATTTTAGAGGCTTCATAGATAGTTAATAGTTCAGTTGTCTTTACATTATTTTTTTCATATATTAAGACTTGAGTTGCCATTTTGGCCAAGTTTAATGTTTGACCTTAAAACGTTCTAAGTTATCTTATTAAACAATTGAGTAGAAATGCATTTGACCATTGTAATAATGCTTAGAGTCTTCCGATGAGTAAGTAAATCAGGCCAAGGGTTCGGTTGGGGTCAGCAATGGTTTTCGAGTGCCAGTCCCACCCAGGGTGTAGGCTCGGTGCGTGACAAACTTGATTTCAGAGCCAGAGTTTAATATTCCTGATGAGTCTATGACACCGTGTCTGTAGAGTCCTAGTTATCGGTGTGAAGCACGCCACATCTATAATTAGGAGCCTGCAACACTTAGGAAATTATCTCACTTTTTTCATATTCATTTCGTTCGATAGAGTTAATCTCTATAAAGTTTCTTCTAATTTATACTTGCGCGTATTTTTAGTTAATCATGCCTCTACGAAGAGCTGTCAGAGGTCATCCGACTAGAAGGAATGTTGAACCACAGGAACAAGGGTACCTAATGCACCAGAAGTGCAACCCCAATGAGAGGTCAACAATGCAGAATTTCGTAAGGCTATTCGGATGTTGAGCCAAGTTGTGACCAATCAAGATGGACAACAGAGTGGGAATTGTCAGGAAGTGGCTGATACATCGAGGATCCGCGAGTTCTTAAGGATGAATCCACCAAGCTTCACGGGTTCTAGTGTTATTGAGGATCCAGAGAATTTTGTCGAAGAGCTACAGAAGGTTTTCGAAATCATGCATGTTGCTGATACTGAGAGGGTGGAACTAGTTGCATACAAAATAAAGGGTGTCTCTAGGATATGGTTCGAACAATGGAAGAAGAATTGAGTTGAGGGAGCACCACCTGCGAGTTGGGCTTATTTTGAGGAGGCCTTCTTGGGGCGTTTCTTCCCCCAAAAACTGAGAGAGGCTAAGGTATGAGAGTTCCTCACACTTAAGCAGAATTCTTTGAGTGTTCATGAGTATTGGTTGAATTTCACCCAACTATCCCATTATGCTCCGGAGATGGTTGCGGACATGAGGAGTAGAATGAGTTTGTTTGTTGCTGGGTTGTCTCGTCTGTCGAGTAAGGAAGGTAAGGTTGCAATACTAATAGGTGACATGGATATAGCAAGGTTGATGGTCTATGTGCAGCAGGTTGAGGAAGAGAAGCTGAGATATAGGGAGGAATTCATAAATAAGAAGGCTAAGACGTCGGGGAATGAGTCTGGGCAGCAAATAAATAATGCAAACCGGTCTTATTTCCAACAAAAGCAAAAGGGACCTGCTCCATCATCTGCTAGTGCACCTGTACCCAGAAACAAAGGTGAGTACAATAGTCAGAATTCATAGCACTTCAGAGCTAGACCTGCCCAATCTCAGGGTAGTGTGGCACAAGAATGTAACTGGGCACCTGCATGTGCTAAGTGTGGTAGAACCCACCCAGGTAAGTGTCATGATGGCTCCACGGGTTGTTTCAAGTGTGGACAAGAGGGTCACTTCATGAAAGAGTGCCCTAATAACCTTCAAGGTAATGGTAATCAGGGCAATAAAGCCCAATCTTCATTAATTGCTCCACTAGACAGGGCTGCACCTAGAGGAGCTACTTCCGGTGCTAGCGGAGGAGCAAACCGCCTTTATGCGATCACTAGTCGTCAAGAAGAAGAGGATTCTCCAGATGTTGTCATTGGTATGATCAAAGTCTTTACTCTTGATGTTTATGATTTGCTAGACCCAGGAGCAACTTTATCTTTTGTAACCCCCTTATGTTGCAATGAACTTTGATGTCCCCCCTGATAAACTTTGTGAACCTTTTTGTATTTCTACACCGATTGGGGATTCTATTCTAGCAGAGCGAGTATATCATGATTGTGTCATTTCCATCAATCAAAAGAACACCATGGATGATTTAGTTGAGTTAGACATGGTAGATTTTGATGTCATTCTTGGTATGGACTGGCTTCATGCTTGTTATGCCTCCATTGATTGTAGGACTCGAGTTGTTAGGTTTCAAATTCTTAATGAGCCAGTTATAGAGTGGAGTAGCAGTTCAGCAGTGCCTAAGGGTCGTTTCATTTCATACTTTAAGGCGAGAAAGTTAGTTTCCAAGGGGTGTGCCTAGCACTTAGTCTGAGTTAATGACTCTAGTGTTGAGATACCTTTTATTCAGTCAGTTTCAATAGTAAAAGAGGTTCCAGAAGTCTTTCTTGATGATTTTCCTGGAGTCCCTCGTGAGAGAGAAATAGACTTCGGTATAGACATTCTTCCATATACTCATCCTATATCTATATTTCCATATAGAATGGTACATGAAAAGTTGAAAAAGCTAAAAGAACAATTGAAAGATCTCCTAGATGAGGGATTTATTCGACCAAGTGTCTCACATTGGGGCGCTCCGGTCTTATTTGTGAGAAAGAAATATGGTTCCCTTAGGATGTGTATAGATTACCACCAGTGGAACAAGGTTACCATCAAGAATAAGTATCATATTCCGAGAATTAATGATCTTTTAGATCAGCTTTAGGGTGCTACTTGTTTTTCTAATATAGAACTTAGATCAGGCTACCATCAGCTGAGGGTAAGGGAATGTGATATTTCAAAGACAGCATTCAGGACCCGTTATGGTCATTATGAGTTCCTAGTTATGTCCTTTGGTTTGACCAATGCACCTGCAATATTCATGGACCTTATGAATAGAGTATTCAAGCCTTATTTAGATATACTTTTCATCGTATTCATTGATGACATACTAATCTATTCAAGGAATGAAGAAGATCATGCTAGTCATCTCAGAATAGTTCTTCAAACTTTAAAGGATAGAGAGTTATATGTCAAGTTCTCTCAGTGTGAGTTGTTTCTTGAGTATGTGGCATTCTTAGGCCATATTGTGTTTGGAGAGGGAATTAAAGTTGATACCCAAAAAATAGAGGAAGTGCAGAATTGGCCTAGACCCACATCTCCAACTAATATTAGGAGTTTCTTGGGGTTGGCTAGATATTATAGAAGGTTCGTAGAGGGGTTCTCATCCAATTCATCCTCTTTGACCAAGTTAACTTAGAAAATAATAAAATTTCAATGGTTTGAAGCTTGTGAGAAAAGCTTTCAAGAATTGAAAAAGAGGTTGACTATTGCCCTAGTATTGACCTTACCAGAAGGCACACATGACTTTGTTGTTTATTGTGATGCATCTCGAGTTGGTTTGGGTTGTGTGTTGATGCAGAATAACAAGGTTATAGCTTATGCCTCTAGACAGTTGAGAGTTCATGAGAAAAATTACCCAACCCATGATCTAGATTTGGCTGCCGTAGTATTTGCTTTGAAAATATGGCGTGATTATCTTTATGGTGTTCATCTGGATGTGTTTACTGATCACAAGAGCCTTCAGTATGTGTTTACTCAGAAAGAGCTTAATCTCAGACAAAAGAGGTGGTTGGAATTACTCAAGGATTATGACATGAGTATTTTTTATCACCCAGGTAAAGCTAATGTTGTTACTGATGCCTTGAGCAGGTTGTCTATGGGTAGTACCGCCCATTTTGAGGATGATAAGAAAGAGCTAGCGAGAGATGTGCATAGACTTGCACACTTAGGAGTCCGACTAATGGATTCCACAGAAGGGGGAGTAGTGGTGATGAATGGGGCTGAATCATCATTAGTGTTAGAAGTAAAAGAGAAGCAAGACCAAGATCCCATTTTGCTTGAATTAAAGGCAAATGTTCATAAGAAAAAAGTATTGTCTTTTGAACAAGGAGGAGATGGCGTATTGAGGTATCACGGTAGGTTGTGTGTACCAAGGGTGGATGAACTCCAAGAAATGATCATGGAGGAAGCTCACAGCTCCAGATATTCAATTCATCCTGGTTCCACAAAAATGTATCATGATTTGAGAGAAGTTTATTGGTGGACTAGTATGATGAAGGGCATTGCACAGTTTGTTGCTAAGTGTCCGAATTGCCAACAAGTTAAAATAGAGCATCAAAGGCTCGGTGGTTTGGCTCAAAATATAGAACTTTTGGAATGGAAGTAGGAGATGATAAACATGGACTTCATCACAGGTTTTCCAAGGTCTCACAGGCAACATGATTCCATTTGGGTGATTGTGGATCGAATGACCAAATCATCCCACTTTTTGCCGGTAAAGACTACCCATACAACAGATGATCATGCTAAGTTATATATTTAAGAGGTAGTTAGACTTCATGGGATGCCAATTTCGATTATTTTAGATAGAATTTCCCAATTTACTGTGCAGTTCTGGAAATCTTTTTAGAAAGGCTTGGGTTCAAAGGTGAACTTAAGTACTGGTTTTCATCCTCGGATAGATGGTCAAGAAGAGCGCACTATTCAGACCTTAGAGGATATGTTGAGGGCTTGTGTGATTGATTTCAAGGGGAATTGGGATGATCACCTACCTCTCATTGAGTTAGCTTACAACAATAGTTACCACTCTAGCATCCAGATGGTTCCTTATGAAGCTCTTTATGAGAGAAGATGTAGATATCCTATTCGATGGTTTGAAATTGGTGAAGCAAGGTTGATAGGACCAGATTTACTGCATCAAGCTATGGAGAAAGTCAAAGTGATTCATGAGAGGTTGAAAATGGCGCAGAGTCGTTAGAAATCCTACACTAATGTTAGGAGAAGGGAGTTATAGTTTGAAGCAGATGATTGGGTATACTTGAAAGTTTCACCCATGAAGGGTGTTATGAGATTTGGTAAGAAGGGGAAGCTTAGTCCCCAGTATATTGGTCCTTATCGAATATCCAAGAGGATTGACAATGTAGCTTATGAGTTAGAGCTACCTCAAGAGTTAGCAGCGGTTTATCCGGTATTTCACGTTTCCATGTTAAATAAGTGCATGGGAGATCCTTCACTTATCATACCAACTGAAGATATTGGTATCAAGATTAGCTTATCTTATGAGGAGATTCGTGTTCAGATTCTAGATCGCCAAGTTCGCAAGTTGAGGACTAAGGAAGTAGCATCAATCAAAGTCCTTTGGAGGAATCAATATGTGGAGGAAGCTACTTGGGAAGCTGAGGAGGATATGAAGAAGAGATATCCACATCTCTTCGAATCTGGAGAAATTCCAGATCAACGTACTAATTCTCTTTTTAGTACTCTTTATTTTAATATGCTTTATGTGTTGAATTTGCTTGTTGTGTGTTTTCACTAAATGTTAGATGTTACACCCTTATCCTAGTAAGAGTAATCTCATTCGAGGACGAATGTTCCCAAGGGGGAGATATTGTAACATCTCTCCATTCGAAAGAACTAGAAAGAGATAGACTTAGAAAGAGTCATTTTTGGAAAGAATGAAAAATCTGGAAATTGTTAAATTATTTTAAGTTTGGGTTTTTTATCAACCTAAAACGACCATAACTCTTAGCTCAGGATGAGTTAGGTATTCCAACGCCGCTTATTTTGCGCGATTCTAAGTTTGTATGAGTGAGATATGCCCATTGGAAGTTGGGTTGTTAAAATAAGAAAAGTGTAATCTGGATTTTTGAAGGGTAGTTTGGTCTTTTCCTTACCAAATTACTTTATTTCGTTTTTATGAGGTTAATTGGGGTATAAACTGAACTTGGTCAGTTTACGCTTTTGAAAACTAAGTTAGGGTTTTGAGAGAAGAGAAGAGGAGAAAGAACAAGAATCGTCAAGTTCTTCAAGAATCGCTTGTGGATTTCGTCAAGGGGTGATCCCTACGAGGCATGTGAGATCACATAGCATTGGTTTAGTTCACCCACGCGCCAATCATGATTCAATTCAGCGAAGTATATTGATTTGAAAGTAAACTTGTTGTTGTAGTTTCTTGAGATTGATTCATGTATGTGGGTGTTAATTCAAGTTGAATATTACATATATTGAGGGTTTGGTCGATTCTAAGTGTTTAGGGAAAGAACTAGGTTGAAATAGAGGGTTTAGAGATGAAAAACGAAGGAGAAAATTCGTCAAAATTTGGGGAATGGGGGTGGGGAGCCACGGCAGCCAGCGCTCCCCAAAGAGTCCTATGAAGTTTTGACCCTGGGGCGCCGTACCAGCCAGCGCGCCCCAACTTCAGTTCCTAAGTTTCGGGTCTGGTGCCCCGCGCCACTCAGAGCGCCAGGGATGCCAGGTCTTCTACTTCTTTCCCATTCTTTTTGTACTAGTTTCTTAGTAATGTACCTATGTTTTCTAGTTGATTTCAACACTATAAGGTACATCTAAACATCTTGAAATCATCCATAAACATGAGATCATGAACCTTGAATCCATAATTCAATTCAAGGAAAGTAAGAGTCAAGTCTAGAAGTTAAGAAGCAAGTCAAGAGAAGTTCATAAAGTATTTCAAAGGTCTTTCACAAACGTTTTAACTTTGTTTAAAGACTTAAGTTTTGAGTTGACTAAAGAGTAAGAGTAAGAGTTCATTTCTTCAAAGATTAAACGGGAACTGAGTATTCCCAAAAGTTAAAATGTTTTCACATTTAAGTAAGAAGGGAAACACTGATTTCCAAGAGAGCTTTTAAACTAAGTTTTCAGTAATTATCTAAAACCAAAGAAATAAGTTTTGTTTTAAAAACATATGAGCTAAATATATTTTTGGGAGTAGTATTGAGCACCGATATGGGGATGTGAGTTCATAATAACTCAAGTTTCCATAAACCATGTAACCATCATGGGTAGTAAAAGATCATACATTTTAGGTGACTCATTAACTACTTTTTAGCATAAACTTGTGGATCCACTTAGTTAAGGCGTTCTATATGACTGCAAAGTATAGGACAATCCTAGTAGCATGGGCAAGACGCTGTATCACCACTTAGGCTCATAGTGGTAGTTGTCGATTAGAGAAACTCCCACAATGTTATATTACTTTATTATACGAGTAAGTTGAGTTGTTATTGCATTTCTTTAACAAACTTAGTTGCTTTCTACTGTTTTAAAAAGCTTTCTATATATTGCATGTGTATTATTACTTTATATTGAGTTAAGTTATTCATGAGTTGAGTAAAGCCAAGGTAAGTGTTTCTTTCAGATTCCTTTCAAGCTTATGTTATGTTTAGTATTCCTCTCGCATACTAATACATTCAATGTACTGATACCAATTGGCCTACATCATTTTATGATGCAGACACAGGTAATCAGGATCAGTATCCAGGGCACCCTTAATCCAGTTGAGCACTCACAGTCAGTTGATGAGCCTCCTTGCATTCCGGAGGACTACTTTTACTTTGCTTTCTAGTATTTCAGTTGCTAGAATGATCGGGGGTCTTTTCCTGACATCCATCCTTGATTTTGAAGTTTCATAGACAGTTAGTAGTTTAGTTGTCTTTACATTATTATTTTCATATGTTAGGACTTGAGTTGCCATTTTAGACAAGTTGAATGTTTGAACTTTAAATTATCTAAGTTATCTTAGTAAACAGTTGAGTAGAAATGCATTTGATCATTGTAATAATGCTTAGAGTCTTCCGTTGAGTAACTAAGCCAGGCCAAGGGTTTGCTTGGGGCCAGCGATGGTTCTCGAGTGCCATTCCCGCCTAGGGTGTAGGCTCGGGGCCTGAAAAGACTTAACATGAACTTAAGGGGAATGATACTTAGCACCGAGTGGATAGTGATATGACATGAAAGTCCTCACGTTAGTAGAGGCCAGGTTTCTAGGGACAATTTCTTGGGATGGAAGCCCTCACGTTAGTGGAGGCCGGGTTTTCTAGTAGCAATCCTCTTATCCCATAAACTATGTGCCCTCATAGGTCTTTAGATAGTGGATCCACCTAAGCTAAGAGTTTGGTTCTACCTTAGGAAAGTAGGACAACCCCTTTTTCGGTGATGTGGTAGACATCGGATTCCATGCTTAGCTCACATCGTCTATCTCAGTTAAGGCTAATCTCCTACTATGATAATATGAAAAATAATATGAGTTATAAACTATAGTTACTCAATAAGCTTTCTTTAGTGTGGGTAGGATTATGGGATCTTATTCATACATTGAACAAGGATTCTTTGAGGGTACTTATGGTATATTTCCATTATGGTATGATGATCAATATCTTGAATATACCTATGCATTATGCTTTTACACTAATTTTCATGATGAACTCTAAACTTGGAAAAATGTATACTTTTCAAATAAAATGCCCCTTTTTAGCATCTTTTCAAGGATTTTATGCATGGCTATCATACTTGGTACATTTTTGTACTAACCCATATTTCTTCTACATTTTTCCACAAAGTGTAGGTTTCGGTGTTTGAGGTGATCTTCCTTTGATAAATGATGCTAACACAGGTAATCAAGATCAGCATCCAAGGCCCCGTTGATCCAATTGAGCACTCAGAGTCAGTTGGTGAACCTCCTTGAGTTTCGGAGGACTCTTTTTACTTTGCTTTGTAGTATTTCAGTTGCTAGGATGATCAGGGGTCTTGTCCTGACATTCCTCCTTGTTTTAGAGGCTTCATAGACAGTTAGTAGTTCATTTGTCTTTACATTATATTTTTCATATGTTAAGACTTGAGTTGCCATTTTAGCCAAGTTGAATATTTGACCTTTAAACGTTCTAAGTTTTCTTAGTAAACAGTTGAGTAGAAATGCATTTGATCATTGTAATTATAATTAGAGTCTTACGCTGAGTAAGTAAGTCAGGCCAAGGGTTTTCTTGGGGCCAACAATGGTTCTCGAGTGCCATTCCCGCCTAGGGTGTAGGCTCGGGGCCTGACAAGACTTAACATGAACTCAATAGGAATGATACTTAGCACTTGGTGGATAGTGATATGTCATGAAAGCCCACACATTTGTAGAGGCCAGGTTTCTAGGGACAATCTCTTGGGATGGTAGCCCTCACGTTAGTGGAGGCCGGGTTTTCTAGTAGCAATCCCCTTATCTCATAAACTATGTGCCCTCATAGGTCTTTAGATAGTGGATCCACCTAAGCTAAGAGTTTGGTTCTACCTTAGGCAAGTAGGACAACCCCTTTTTCGGTGGTGTGGTAGACATAGGATTCCATGCTAAGCTCACATGGTCTATGTCGGTTAAAGCTAATCTCCCACTATGATAATATGAACAAGAATATGAGTTATAAACTATAGTTACTCAATAAGCTTTCTTTAGTGTGGGTAGGATTATGGGATCTTATTCATACATTGAACAAGGATGCTTTGAGGGTACTTACGGTATATTTCCATTATGGTATGATGATCAATATCTTGAATATGCCTATGCGTTATGCCTTTACACTAATTTTCATGATGAATTCTAAACTTGGCAAAATGTATACTTTTCAAATAAAATTCCCCATTTTACCATATTTTCAAGGATTTTATGCATGGCTATCATACTTGGTGCATTTTTGTACTAACCCATATTTCTTCTACATTTTTCCACAAAGTGTCGGTTTCGGTGTTTGAGGTGATCTTCCTTTGATAAATGATGCTAACACAGGTAATCAGGATCAACATCTAAGGACCCGTTGATCCAATTGAGCACTCAGAGTCAGTTGGTGAACATCCTTGCGTTTCGAAGGACTCTTTTTACTTTGCTTTGTAGTATTTCAGTTGCTAGGATGATCGGGGGTCTTGTCCTGGCATTTCTCCTTGTTTTATAGGCTTCATAGACAGTTAGTAATTCATTTGTCTTTACATTATATTTTTCATATGTTAAGACTTGAGTTGCCATTTTAGCCAAGTTGAATATTTGACCTTTAAACGTTCTAAGTTTTCTTAGTAAACAGTTGAGTAGAAATGCATTTGATCATTGTAATTATAATTAGAGTATTACGCTAAGTAAGTAAGTCAGGCCAACGGTTTTCTTGGGGCCAATAATGGTTCTCGAGTGCTAGTCCCGCCCAGGGTGTAGGCTCGGGGTCTGACAAGACTTAACATTAACTTAATGGGAATGATGCTTAGCACCGAGTGGATAATGATATGAGATGGAAGCCCTCATGTTAGTAGAGGCCGGGTTTCTAGGAACAATCTCTTGGGATGGAAGCCCTCATGTTAGTGGAGGCCGAGTTTTCTAGTAGCAATCTCCTTATCCCATAAACTATGTTCCCTCATAGGTCTTTAGCTAGTGGATCCACCTAAGCTAAGAATTTGGTTCTACCTTAGGCAAGTAGGACAACCCCTTTTCGGTGATGGGGTATACACCAGATTACATGCTTAGCTCACATGGTCTATGTCGGTTAAGGCTAATCTCCCACTATGATAATATGAACAAGAATATAAGTTATAAACTATAGTTACTCAATAAGCTTTCTTTAGTGTGGGTAGGATTATGGGATTTTATTCATACATTGAACAAGGATGCTTTGAGGGTACTTATGGTATATTTCCATTATGGTATGATGATCAATATCTTGATTATGCCTACGCGTTATGCTTTTACACTAATTTTCATGATGAGCTCTAAACTTGGCAAAATGCATACTTTTCAAATAAAATGCCCCTTTTAGCATCTTTTCAAGGATTATATGCATGGCTATCGTACTTGGTGCATTTTTGTACTAACCCATATTTCTTCTACATTTTCCACAAAGTGTAGGTTTCGATGTTTGAGGTGATCTTTCTTTGATAAATGATGCTAACACAGGTAATTAGGATCAGCATCTAGGGTCCCCTTGATCCAGTTGAGCACTCAGAGTCAGTTGGTGAGCCTCCTTGTGTTCCAGAGGACTCCTTTTACTTTGCTTTCTAGTATTTCAGTTGCTAGGATGATCGGGGGTCTTGTCCTGACATCCCTCCTTGTTTTAGAGGCTTCATAGAAAGTAATTAGCTCAGTTGTCTTTACTTTATTTTTTTCATATGTTAGGACTTGAGTTGCCATTTTAGCCAAGTTGAATGTTTGACCTTTAAATTATCTAAGTTATCTTAGTAAACAGTTGAGTAGAAATGCATTTGATCATTGTAATTATAATTAGAGTATTCCGCTGAGTAAGTAAGCCAGGCCAAGGGTTTGCTTGGGGCCAGCGATGGTTCTCGAGTGCCAGTCCCTCCTAGGGTGTAGTCTCGGGGCTTGACAAGACTTAACATGAACTTAATAGGAATGATACTTAGCACCGAGTGGATAGTAATATGACATGAAAGCCCTCACGTTAGTAGATGTTAGGTTTCTAGGGACAATCTCTTGGGATGGAAGCCCTCACGTTAGATGAGACCGGGTTTTCTAGTAGAAATACCCTTATCCCATAAACTATGTGCCCTCATAGGTCTTTAGATAGTGGATCCACCTAAGCTAAGAGTTTGGTTCTACCTTAGGCAAGTAGGACAACCCTTTTTTCGGTGGTGTGGTAGACATGGGATTCCATGCTTAGCTCACATCGTCTATGTCAGTTAAGGCTAATCTCCTACTATGATAATATGAAAAGGAATATGAGTTATAAACTATAGTTACTCAATAAGCTTTCTTTAGTGTGGGTAGGATTATGGGATCTTATTCATACATTGAACAAGGATTCTTTGAGGGTACTTATGGTATATTTCCATTATGGTATGATGATCAATATCTTGAATATGCCTATGCCTTATGCTTTTACACTAATTTTCATGATGAACTCAAAACTTGGCAAAATGCATACTTTTCAATTAAAATGCCTTTTTAGCATCTTTTCAAGGATTTTATGCATGGCTATCATACTTAGTGCATTTTTGTACTAACCCATGTTTCTTCTACTTTTTCCAAAAAGTGTAGGTTTTGGTGTTTGAGGTGATCTTCCTTTGATACAAGCTTGGATCGACTATTCTCCTAGCTTGTGGTGAGTCCTCATGGATCCGAGGTTGAGTGATATATTGTTGTTCCTTTTTCTTTCGTTGTATTAGACTTTTGGATTTATATTGTAAGGGTTGTGATCCTATTTGAGACTTCGATTGTAATAGATGGCTAAATGATACAATGTCTAGACTTCCGCTTTGCTTTTATGAAAACTTCTTAAGACTTGAAAGGTTATTTTCACTCTTATTGTTCTAATGCTTTAATTTATGATATGCTAAGTGGCTTACATAGTTCCTTTAGGGGTATTATGTGCCATGTTACATCTAGGGGTACCCTTGGGTCGTGAAATACTTGGTAATCAGAGCACAAGGTTTAGAATAATTCTAGGATGATGTCTCACAAGCCACGTCTAATAAAGTCTTGTCCATGAGTGTGAAGCGCACCACATTTATGAATGAGAGGCTATAAGATGTTAGGAAACTTCATTTCTTTCATTACTCTTAAGTCATGCCTTAGTGTTTAACTCTATAAAAATCCCTCTCCTAATCCTTCTCTTGTGTATTCAGGAAATGAATACACGAAGGGAGAATTCTAGAAGGGTGGAAGAGGAAAATATGAATCAAGGAGTTCCTCAAGGTAATCAAGCTCCTCAAGCTAACCAAGCTCTGGTTTATCCTTCGGCTATGTCAAATGAGGAGGTTAAGTCGGCTTTCCAAATGTTGGCACATACTTTGATGGCTCAAGGCAATAGGGATGTTGGGGCCCATATGAACCCTAATATGAATACCGTGGCTTCTAGATTGAGGGATTTTACAAGAATGAACCCTCCCATATTTCTTGGTTCCAAAGTAGGAGAGGATCCTCAAGAATTTGTGGAAGAGGTTTATAAGATAATTGATGACATGGGGGTGACTTCGGTTGAGAAAGCGTATCTAGCCACTTACCAATTGAATGGTGTGGCCCAAGTATGGTATACGCAATGGAAGAGGAATAGGTCGAAAGGATCGGGTCTCATAGATTGGGAGGTGTTCAAGAAGGCATTCCTTGATAGGTTTTTTCCCCGAGAGATGAGGGAAGCTAAGGTGGAAGAATTTATCAACCTTCATCAAGGAGGTATGAGTGTTCAAGAATATTCTCTAAAGTTTACTCAATTGTCCAAGTATGCTCCGACTATGGTGGCGGATCCAAGGAATGAGATGAGTAGGTATGTTACGGGTATATCCAAGGTGGTAAGAAAAGAATGTTGTACGGCAATGATCCTTCATGATATGGATAACTCACTTCTTATGGTGTATGCCCAACAAATGGAGGATGAGAAACTCCAAGGCAACAATAGAGAGGTAAAAGGAGCTAGAACCGGTGATGGAAATTTCTCCAATGCTAAGTTTGATGGACAAGGTCGACAAAGGTTTAAGCAAAGATTCTCCAATCAAGGATCCTCTAGTACTCCAAGGGTCGACAAGGATAGGGTTTCCAACCCTAAGCCTCAAGGAGGTAATGGTGGTGGTTCGTATGTTGCTAGGCCTAATTGTGTAAAATGTGGTAGAAAACATGAAGGCAAATGCTTAGTTTGCTCGGATGGGTGCTATGGTTATGGAAATAGTGGCCACAAGATGAGAGATTACCCCGTACTCATGGCCAAGGGGAGAGAAGGCAAACAACCTCCTCTAAGTGGTTCCAACTCCAATGCTCAAAAGCAAAACCTCTTATATGCTCTTCGATCCCGAGGTGACCAAGAGAGCTCCCCAGATGTGGTAACCGGTATGTTACAAGTCTTTTATATTGATGTATATTCTTTGTTAGATCCCGGTGCCACTTTGTCCTTTGTTACACCTCTTGTGGCTATGAAGTTTGAAATACTCCCCGAAGTGTTAGTAGAGCCTTTTTTGGTTTCTTCCCCGGTTGGTGAAGTCTATAGGAGTTGTCCTATTTCCTTGTCTCATAAAGTTACCTTGGTGGATTTGGTATAATTAGACATGTTAGATTTTGATGTGATTTTGGGTATGGATTGGTTGCATGCATGTTATGCCTCTATAGATTGTAGGACCTGGGTAGTCAAATTCTAATTCCCAAATGAGCCCATTTTAGAGTGGAAAGGGGGAAATTCTATCCCTAGAGGTCAATTTGTTTCTTGCCTCAAAGTTAGGAAAATGATCTCCAAAGGGTGTATTTACCATCTTGTTAGGGTTAGGGATGTTGAGTCTGAAACCCCTTCTCTAGAGTCTGTTCTGGTAGTGAATGAGTTTCCGGAAGTTTTTCCTGATGATTTACCCGGTATTCCTCCCAAGCGGGAAATAGATTTTAGCATTGATATTTTTCCGGATACGCAACCTATATCCATTCCTCCTTATAGAATGGCTCCGGTTGAGTTGAAAGAGCAACTAAGGGATTTGTTAGACAAGGGTTTTATCTGGCCAAGTATCTCTCAATGGGGTGCTCCAGTGTTGTTTGTTAGAAAGAAAGATGGATCTCTTAGAATGTGCATGAACTATCGCCAATTGAACAAAGTGACCATAAAGAATAAATATCCCCTTCCGAGAATAAATGACTTGTTTGATCAACTCCAAGGGGCTAGTTACTTCTCAAAAATTGACCTTCATTCGGGATATCACCAATTAAGGGTGAGAAGGGATGATATACCCAAAACGGCTTTCCAAACTAGGTATGGGCACTATGAATTCTGTATGATGTCATTTGGCCTAACTAATGCCCCGGAGGCATTTATGGATTTGATGAAGAGAGTGTTCCGACAATATCTTAATATGTTTTTGATAATATTTATCAATGATATTTTTATATATTCAAGATGTGAGAATGAGCATGTGGACCATTTGAGGATTGTTTTGCAGGTCCTTAAAAACCACCAACTATTTGCAAAGTTTAGTAAGTCTGAGTTTTGGTTAAGGTGTGTGGATTTCTTAGGTCATATTGTGTCAATCAAGGGTATTGAGGTAGATCCTAAGAAGATGGATGCGGTCAAGATTTGGCCTAGACCTCTAACTCCTTCTGACATTAGAAGCTTCTTGGGTTTGGCCGATTGCTATAGTAGGTTTGTTGAGGGTTTTTCCTCCATTGCTTCTCCGTTGACGAATTTGACTCAAGGCTACATTTGAGTGGTCGTAGGCTTGTGAGAAAAGCTTCCAAGAATTGAAAGATAGACTACTCAAAAGAAGGCTAAATTTGAGTGGTCGTAGGCTTGTGAGAAAAGCTTCCAAAAATTGAAAGATAGACTACTCAAAAGAAGGCTAAATTTGAGTGGTCGTAGGCTTGTGAGAAAATCTTCCAAGAATTGAAAGATAGACTTACTTCCGCTCCGGTGTTGACCTTATCGGAGGGTACAGATAGTTTTGTTGTATATTATGACGCCTCTAGAGTGGGTTTGGGATGTGTCCTCATGCAAAATGGGAAAGTGATTGCCTATGCTTCAAGGCAACTCAAAGTACATGAGAAGAATTATCCGACCCATGATCTTGAGTTAGCGGCGGTAGTATTTGCTTTGAAAATATGGAGACATTACTTGTATGGGGTCCATGTGGATGTTTTCACCGATCACAAGAGTCTTCAATATGTGTTTAGTCAAAAGGATTTTAATCTTCGGCAAAGAAGGTGGTTAGAACTCTTGAAGGATTATGACATGAGTGTCCTTTACCACCCCGACAAGGCCAATATAGTAGCAGGTGCACTTTGTAGATTATCCATGGGTAGTGTGGCTCATGTAGAGGATTAAAAGAAGGAATTGGTTCGTGAGGTACATAGATTGGCCCGGTTAGGTGTCTAACTAGTAAATTCCCCTAAGGGTGTTGTCACGGTTCATAATGGCTCAGAATCGTCCTTTGTGGTAGATGTGAAGTCTAAACAAGACATTGATCCTATATTAGTTTAGTTGAAAGAATTGGTACTCAAGAAGTCCATTGAGTCTTTCTCCCAAGAGGGAGATGGGGTACTTAGGTATAAATGTCGATTATGTGTTCTGGATGTTGATGGTTTGAGGGAGCAACTTTTAGAAGAGGCTCATGGTTCTAGATATTCATCCGGGAGCCACCAAGATGTACTGTGATCTACAGGAAGTCTATTGGTGGAACAGTATGAAAAAGGATATTGCAGAATTCGTAGCCAAATGTCCTAATTGTCAACAAGTTAAGGTCGAGCACCGAAGGCCGGGAGGCTTTTTGCAAGATATACCAATACCCACTTGGAAGTGGGAAGAGGTGAATATGGATATTATTGTGGGTTTGCCTCGCACTCGAAGGCAACATGATTCTATTTGGGTTATTGTTGATAGAATGACAAAATCAGCCCACTTTATTCTCGTTAAGGTATCTCACTCAGTGGAATACTATGCATAGTTGTATATAAGGGAAATACTGAAGTTGCATGGAGTTCCTTTATCCATTATTTCGGATCGGGGTACTCAATTTACTTCACAATTTTGGAAGTCATTCCAAAAAGGTATTGGTACTACGGTGAAGCTTAGCACCGCTTTCCACCCTCAAATAGATGGTCAAGCAGAACACACCATTCAAACTTTAGAGGACATGTTGAGGGAATGTGGAATAGATTTTAAAGGAAATTGGGATGACCACTTGCCATTAATAGAGTTTGCCTACAATAATAGTCACCACTCAAGTATCAGTATGGCTCCTTTTGAAGCCTTGTATGGTAGGAAATGTAGGTCTTTGGTCGGTTGGTTTGAGGTAGGGGAAATGTCTTTCATTGGTCCCGAACTAGTTTATGAGGCCATTGAGAAAGTCCGACTCATTAGAGAGAGGTTAAGAACAACCAAAAGTCTGCAAAAATATTATGCTGATGTTAGAAGAAGGGATCTAGAATTTGAATTTAATGATTGGGTCTATTTTAACATCTCACCTATGAAATGTCTGATGAAGTTTGTCAAGCAGGGGAAACTTAGTCCCCGGTATGTAGGCCCATATAAAATATTGAAGCGTATTGGGAAAATTGCCTATGAATTGGACTTGCCAAATGAGTTGGTCCCGGTTCACTCGGTATTTCATGTTTCTATGCTTAAAAAGTGTATTGGGACCCCAGTGTCCATTATTCCTCTAGAAGGGTTAGGAGTTGATGAAAACCTTTCCTGTGAAGAGGTTCCGGTAGATATCCTTGACCGGCAAGTCAAGAGATTGAGAAACAAAGAAGTAGCTTCCGTGAAGGTTTTATGGAGAAATCATTTAGTTGAGGGTGCTACGTGGGAGGCAGAGGCCGATATGAAGTACCGATATCCTCATCTCTTTCCTTCTACTCCTAATCAAGCTTGAGGCAAGTAGTTTCTTGTAAAACCCCGGAAACTAGTGAGTTGAACTAGTGTGTTGTAGAGTCTTGTAGTGAAGTTTTGGAGTGTTGTATGAGGGTTAAAACTCATAGAAATGACTCCCGTAACAGAATGACATGTTTAGAGGTTAAAAGTCCGAAACGAATCCCCAAGGACCACCCAAGGGGTCCTTGAGGAGGACCCCAACACTGCCCAAAAAGCTGTCAAAATAGCTCGGTTCACGGTTCCAATTAACGCCCAGTAGATCAACCTACGCCCCATAGGTCATGGCAGGACTGAGTTGGCCTGCAACATATGAGCCCCAGGTCCAAACGACAGACCCAAACCACGCCCAGTCAACCCATCCACGGTCCATGGATGGGGATCCGTAGTTTGTGCAAGATTTTGGATTTTTAGTTTAAGTTAGGGGTTTGGGAATTAGTTAGGTATTCAATTATTTAAGTCTAGGGTCGTTTTATACTGATATAATAGACCTATATAAACTATTTTAAGTCATCAAAACACCTTTGAATAAATCATAACCCAAGACCCCAAATCAAATCCCAACTTCCCTTCCCTCCAAGAATCTTCTCTTTAGAACCTCCATTGAAGACCAATAAAGAGATCTACTAGGGCTTGAAGATGGGATTTTTTCATAGGAATTTGAGGGGATTCTAAGTCTAAGTTATGGATGCTTTTCATTCTTGGTTAGTTATCACTAAGAAGCCCCTTCAACAATGTTTTCAAATTCCCCAAATCTAGGGTTTTCAAATCTAGGCATGGGTTTTCTTCCAAAACGAATTAAATTGTTTAATTATGGTTTATTATGATTGTTTAAGATGATTTATGATTGGATTAATGGAGTATTGATGGATTTTAATAAAAGTCTCCCTTGGACCCATGATTTCCCCTTCTTCCCAAATTGTGAACTAGGGTATGACTTGATTGATGATGAAAGCTTGACAATGGATTATGTTTACATTGAATTATGTTTGTTGTTGATGATGCTACTATTTTTTTATGAGTTTAACTTTAATTCCAAAGAATCCACGAGTTTTCCCCAATCCTAGCTATGGCTCTTCTCTACACTATGAATGTTGTTAGAGGTTGACTCAATTGATTGAATGTGAGTTGATTATGATGTAATTACATGATCTAAGTATGAATATACCTATAATATTGATTAACCTAAGATTATAGGGTTATGTCATGAAAGAGGCAAATTGAGGGTTAGATGTGAACCTCTAAAATTGATGAAATTCTTGGTGAATTGCCTTAGATTAGATCACCTAGACATGAATTGATTATGAATGAATCTTGTAGACATGAAATAACTTGATTGGGTCTTATGTGATGGATTATGTGGAAGTAGTATTGAGATTTAGGTTACTTGATGCTATATGTCTATAATGGAGTAAGAATGAGGTATGCAGTTCAGTTACCTTAAGAGTTAGGTTTACATGATGATCATGTGAGGCATGGCTTGAGGGTAAGGCTCTTAATATGAAGATGATTCTTAAGGCTTAAATGACAAAGCTAATATGAATAAGTCAAGGATGTTTAGGCTTAAAGAAGGAAGCTATTATGTATGCTGAGTTGTATATGGCATGATTGCAAAAATACTTCACCCACATGACCTATAATATGATCACATGAGTTTATGTATGAAATAAATGTATTACTTGAATCATGGTTGTATCTATGTTATATGTGTTGACTCAATATGGTCCTTGAATGAAATATATGTGAATTATGTATGATTGTGGCATTATGTACATGCTTATGAACACTTGAAAAGGAAGTGTCTATGATGATAAGGTATCTATGGTTTTGATTGAAAGGTCATTTCCCATATGCACCTTTACATACTATTATGCATGAAATGTATATGATCATGTTGATCTACTTGAAAGGTGGAGGTGTTTGGTTATTATGTATGTATGATATGTTATGACTATTATCGTATTATTGTGGTGATTGAAAGGCTAATTCTCATGTAAACACTGTGAATGAGAATGTGAAAGATTTACTCACTTGTTGATGGTTCTAAAGTGGAAGTATATTCTCACTTAATGAATCTTTGAGTTATTATGATGAATGTTGGTTTTAGTGCCTAGTGCTTTCTCTATTGAACATGAACTTAAGTAAAGACTTAATGTAACTTTTTAAGGGAATTATGCTTAGCACCGAGCGGAAATGAAAGTGAGATGGGAGGCTTATACGTTTAGCAAGTCCGGCTTCCCAATGTATGTTGTCTCATGGGATGGAAACCTTCTACGTTTAGCAAGTCTGGGTTTCTAGTAGCAATCTCCATATCCCATAACTATGTTCCCACATAGGTTTTAGCTAGTGGATCCACCTAAAAGTTAATATGTACGTACCTTAAGCAAGTAGAACACTTCTTTTCGGTGTGGGGGTAGAACACCGAATTCCATGTAGCCCACATGGTCTATGTCGGTTAAAGCTATTATCCCTAAATGATACGGATACGATCTATAATAAGAACATGGACTCTAATTATGATTCCTTAAGAGGTACTAATTTGTATGAGTGAGGGTATGGGAATTTACTCATACATTGCACAAGTGGACTTTAAGAAGGGTTATGGCTAGGTCCTCTTATGTAATGAAGACTTTTGAATTATGTATGTGTGATATGAATGACTATTAAGGTTGACTTTACTTATTACAAGTTATGATGATGAATGTTTCCTTACTTATGTATGTTGGTTATGAATGAACTAAAAGTAAGATATGTATGTTGTTGGTGGACTAAATGTGATACTTGGCATTTGGTAGGGTTATAAGTCCTTACCTTGCATTGCACTAGTATGACTTTGGGTTGCATATATGTTGTGTGAACTTATGTTATGCATGATCATGGTAGCCTAAAAGTGAAACTTAGTGTAGATAGGATTATGGGATCATATCTATGCATTGTACAAGTTTAGCTTAAGGTTGCTCATGTGATAGTCCTATTATGTTGATATGATCTTTTTATGTACTTATGTATGTGAACTATGTCTTGTGAAGATTAAAGTATGCATTATGTTGTGTTGGAGACTATGCTTGTAATTATGATGATATTCTATATATTATATGAATTGTGCATGGTTTGTCTTATGAGCTACATTCTCCAACTATTTCAAAGATGATGTTCAAAAGTGGCATGAAGTATGGCTTAAAACAAAATGTCCTTTTTAATGCATGTTTTAGGGATTTTCTTGCATGGCTTCCATACTTAGTACATTTTGTGCTAACCCATAATTCTACGTTTTCTATAAGTGTAGGCTTTGGAGATATTGGATTTGATCCTCGTGGATTGGACCTTTGTAGATCAAGAAGAAGAAGATTGGTGAGTCCTCATAGTATTCGAGGACTTCACCATATGTCTGTTATATATCATTCTTTTATGTTTTAGAGTTATATAAGGGCCGTGTCCCTAAGATTGTATTAAAGAGTTTTAATTCTAATGTTATAGGTGGTTTGAGACATAGTGTAATAGACTTTCTCACATTTTATAAAGACTTCGATTGTAAAGAAAATTTTTAAATTTTCCGCATTTTTCCTATGTTCTTATGTCATGATATGCTAAGGGCTTGTATTAGACCCCATCAGGGTCAAGTACGCCGTGTTACGACTAGGGGGTGCTTTCGGGTCGTGACAACTTGGTATTAGAGCATAAATTTTGGGATGGTTTTAGCATGTCTCAAACCACGTCTAGTAGAGTCTTGTTCGTCGGTGTTAGTCACGACACATCTATGAGCGAGAGGTTATGAGATGTTAGGAAACTTTACTTTTTCATTCTCTAGTCGTGCCAAAGATCTATAATCTCTCTCTCTTATTCCTTATCTGATGGTCTTTAGGATGTGACTATTAGAAGGGTTTATGCTACAAGGAGTGAGGGAGAAAGGTTGGTTGAGATGACTATTATGGCTTTGCGACTTGATAGATTTTGATGATGTCTTTAGTGTGAATGATGCTTCATGTTGCCTTTATGTTATGAAAGAGGTTTACGGGAGTTTGAGAAGGCCTACTCCCAAGGAGGAGATAGTGTGCCTACCTAGTAAGATGATTGTGAGGTATGTTTAGTTGTTGGGAGAACCCGGCTTAGTCATGATGAGTTTCGAGGTTTGTTGATAGAGTGGTGCTTAAGTTGTGCCTAGAGATGATTGAGTGAGTAGACTTTTTTAAAAGAGGATAGGAGTGTAATGCTCCACGGTTTAGAATCATCTTGTGTGATGAATGTGAAGTTTTAGTTATGACTTTTCCCGACCTTAGAATTGAAGGAACTGATGTTGTAAAGAGTTTGTATAGGCTTACCCCCAAGTGGGGGATAATGTGCTTAGATGGTAAGGTCATTGAGTGTCCTTGATGTTTATGAATTAGGCTTGCTTGATAATCTCACCTTAAGAGGTGTAGTGAGTTTGAGGAGTTTGGTCCCAGTTTTGTAGGCATATGAGACTTTGAGTGGTGTTGGTAAGGTTGCTTGTGAGCAAAAATTGTTATATGAGAACCTCTCTATGTTAGAAGTACCAATTGGGATCTTAGACCGGCGAGTTAAGAAATAGAAGACTAAGAAAGTGCTTCCATGAGAATGTAGAGGAGTGGTTTTTAGTAAAGGGTTTTAGTTAAAGGTGCCTAATGGGGAGGCCAAGGGCCAATGAGATGTCCCAATATCTTTATGTTCCCTTCTATTCCTTCTCTAGCTTAAGGTGATAAGTTCTCCTTGCCTCATTCCATGATTTTGGAGTCTAGGATGTTATATGTGTCCTATGATTCCCTTGTCTCTTAGAGTTACTTTTGTTAACCTTGGTAGGGCTTGGTTGCATGATTATTAGACCTCTATTAGTTTTAGAGCCCGGTAAGGTTATAATAAGTCTTGATAATGCCTTGAGTTTGTTGAAAGGAGTAGTATTTGAGGTTTTTGTAAAAAGGGGCTTACTCCCAAGGGGAAGATCAGGTGCTTGAGTAGCAACATTGATTGAGAGTCCCGATATCCTCATCTTTTCTTTTATTCCTATTATAGCTTCAGTCCAAGAGTTCCTTTTTGGGGCTTGTTTTGTGTTTAGAAGTCATGAGTGTTCTAGAGATTTCCATGATCTCCTTATGTTATGCATGCTTTTGAAAGATTCTTATTTTGTATAAAATAGATTTCTCATGATTTACATGTTCCGCATGTTGTTGTGCATCTTAGTATAGTGATTGCATATTTGACTTCATGAGATGATGAGATGAACATGCTTTGTTAAGTTCTTGATGAAATGGTACATTGGTTCCATAATGTTGTATAGAGCTTGCTTATTGTTGAAAAAAAGGTAATTCTTCCTATGACTAGGTGATTAATGATGTTTGGAAGTGTTTGTGAAGACTCACTCCCAAGAAGGAGATGGTGTGCCTAGCTAACATTGTGTTGTGTGCTTATGTGTTGCCTTGATTTTCTTATATAATGCATGTTCATGAAAACTTGTGTTTTGAAAGGAAATGAGTTTATCTGAATTGTTTTCCTCATGTAGTAGTGCTTTGGGTAAGAGGTGCCTATTGTACTTCATGAGAAGAATATATGAGCATGATTTAGTTTGGAGTTGAGAAATTCCTCCTAGAATGGAATGTTTTTTTTTAGAGTAAATTGCATAATGTTCTTAATGATGTTATGATGAGCATGATTTGAGTTGGAGAAGGTAATTCCACCAATGAAATGAAAATGTTGAAGTTATGATGCATAATGAGTTGTAGATGTAGTTCCTACTTCTTTGTATTGCATTGAGTATGTTTGAGATGGAGTTGATGTTTCCTCCTAGTTTTGTGCATTGTTTATGATGTTGCATGCATGATTGGGCAGCTAAGTTAGATTTTAGACTTTATGAAGTGTGTAAAGTGTCATTCAAGGATGAATGTTCCCAAGTGGGGATAAGCTAACACCCCGGAAACTAGTGAGTTGAACTAGTGTGTTGTAGAGTCTTGTAGTGAAGTTTTGGAGTGTTGTATGAGGGTTAAAACTCATAGAATTGACTCCCGTAATTAGAATGACATGTTTAGGGGTTAAAAGTCCGGGTACGACTCCTCAAGGACCATGGTCCTTGAGGATGACCCCAACACTGCCCAGAAAGCTGTCAAAATAGCTCGGTTCACTGTTCCAATTAACGCCCAGTAGATCAACCTACGCCCCATAGGTCATGGGCGTAGGTCAGGACTGAGTTGGCCTGCAACATATGAGCCCCAGGTCCAAGCGACGGACCCAAACCACGCCCAGTCAACCCATCCACGGTCCATGGATGGGGATCCGTAGGTTGTGCAAGATTTTGGATTTTTAGTTTAAGTTAGGGGTTTGGGAAATAGTTAGGTATTCAATTATTTTAGTCTAGGGTCGTTTTATACTGATTTAATAGACGTATATAAACTATTTTAAGTCATCAAAACACCTTTGAATAAATCATAACCCAAGACCCCAAATCAAATCCCAACTTCCCTTCCCTCCAAGAATCTTCTCTCTAGAACCTCCATTGAAGACCAAGAAAGAGATCTACTAGGGCTAGAAGATGGGAGATTTTTCATAGGAATTTGAGGGGATTCTAAGTCTAAGTTATGGATGCTTTTCATTCTTGGTTAGTTATCACCAAGAAGTCCCTTCAACAATGTTTTCAAATTCCCCAAATCTAGGGTTTTCAAATCTAGGTCTAGGCATGGGTCTTCTTCCAAAACGAATTAAATTGTTTAATTATGGTTTATTATGATTGTTTAAGATGATTTATGGCTGTATTAATGGAGTATTGATGGATTTTGATAAAAGTCTCCCTTGGACTCATGATTTCCCCTTCTTCCCAAATAGTGAACTAGGGTATGACTTGATTGATGATGAAAGCTTGACAATGGATTATGTTTACATTGAATTATGTTTACGTTGAATTATGTTTGTTGTTGGTGATGCTACTGTTTTTTTTATGAGTTTAACTTTAATTCCAAAGAATCCACGAGTTTTCCCCAATCCTAGCTATGGCTCTTTTCTACACTATGAATGTTGTTAGAAGTTGACTCAATTGATTGAATGTGAGTTGATTATGATGTAATTACATGATCTAAGTATGAATATACCTATAATATTGATTAACCTAGGATTATAGGGTTATGTCATGAAAGAGGCAAATTGAGGGTTAGATGTGAACCTCTAAGATTGATGAAATTCTTGGTGAATTGCCTTAGCTTAGATCACCTAGACGTGAATTGATTATGAATGAATCTTGTAGACATGAAATAAATTGATTGGGTCTTATGTGATGGATTATGTAGAAGTAGTATTGAGATTTAGGTTACTTGATGCTATATGTCTATAATGGAGTAAGAATGAGATATGTAGTTCAGTTACCTTAAGAGTTAGGTTTACATGATGATCATGTGAGGCATGGATTGAGGGTAAGGCTCTTAATATGAAGATGATTCTTAAGGCTTAAATGATAAAGGCTAATATGAATAGGTCAAGGATGTTTAGGCTTAAAGAAGGAAGCTATTATGTATGCTGAGTTGTATATGGAATCATTGCAAAAATACTTCACCCACATGCCCTATAATATGATCACACGAATTTATGTATGAAATAAATGTATTACTTGAATCATGGTTGTATCTATGTTATATGTGTTGACTCAATATGGTCCTTGAATGCAATATATGTGAATTATGTATGATTGTGGCATTATGTACATGCTTATGAACACTTGAGAAGGAAGTGTCTATGATGATAAGGTATATATGGTTTTGATTGAAATGTTATTTCTCATATGCACCTTTACATACTATTATGCATGAAATGTATATGATCATGTTGATCTACTTGAAAGGTGGAGGTGTTTGGTTATTATGTATGTATGATATGTTATGACTATTATCGTATTATTGTGGTGATTGAAAGGCTAATTCTCATGTAAACACTATGAATGATAATGTGAGAGGTTTACTCACTTGTTGATCGTTCTAAAGTGGAAGTATATTCTCACTTAATGAATCTTTGAGTTATTATGATGAATGTTGGTTTTAGTGCCTAGTGCTTTCTCTATCGAACATGAAATTAAGTAAATACTTAATGTAACTTTTTAAGGGAATTATGCTTAGCACCGAGCGGAAATGAAAGTGAGATGGGAGGCTTATACGTTTAGCAAGTCCGGCTTCCCAATGTATGTTGTCTCATGAGATGGAAACCTTCTACGTTTAGCAAGTCCGGGTTTCTAGTAGCAATCCCCATATCCCATAACTATGTTCCCACATAGGTTTTAGCTAGTGTATCCACCTAAAAGCTAATATGTACGTACCTTAAGCAAGTAGAACACTTCTTTTCGGTGTGGGGGTAGAACACCAAATTCCATGTAGCCCACATGGTCTATGTCGGTTAAAGCTATTATCCCTAAATGATACGAATACGAGATATAATAAGAACATGGACTCTAATTATGATTCCTTAAGTGGTACTAATTTGTATGAGTGAGGGTATGGGACTTTATTCATACATTGCACAAGTGGACTGTAAGAAGGGTTATGGTTACGTCCTCTTATGTAATGAAGACTTTTGAATTATATACGTGTGATATGAATGAATATTAAGGTTGAATTTACTTATTACAATTTATGATGATGAATGTATCCTTACTTATGTATGTTGGTTATGAATGAACTAAAAGTAATATATGTATGTTGTTGGTGGACTAAATGTGATACTTGGCATTTGGTAGGGTTATAAGTCCTTACCTTGCATTGCACTAGTATGACTTTGGGTTGCATATATGTTGTGTGAACTTATGTTATGCATGATCATGGTAGCCTAAAAGTGAGAATTAGTGTAGATAGGATTATGGGATCATATCTATGCATTGTACAAGTTTATCTTAAGGTTGCTCATGTGATAGTCCTATTATGTTGATATGATCTTTTTATGTACTTATGTATGTGAACTATGTCTTGTGAAGATTAAAGTATGCATTATGTTGTGTTGGAGACTATGCTTGTAATTATGATGATATTCTATATATTATATGAATTGTGCATGGTTTGTCTTATGAGCTACATTCTCCAACTATTTCAAAGATGATGTTCAAAAGTGGCATGAAGTATGGCTTAAAACAAAATGTCCTTTTTAATGCATGTTTTAGGGATTTTCTAGCATGGCTTCCATACTTAGTACATTTTGTTCTAGCCCGTAATTCTACGTTTTCTATAACTGTAGGCTTTGGAGATATTGAATTTGATCCTCGTGGCTTGGACCTTTGTAGATCAAGAAGAAGAAGATTGGTGAGTCCTCATAGTATTCGAGGACTTCACCATATGTCTATTATATATCGTTCTTTTATGTTTTAGATTTATGTATGGGCCGTGTCCCTAATATTGTACTAAAGAGTTTTAATTCTAATGTTATAGGTGGTTTGAGACATAGTGTAATAGACTTTCTCACATTTTATAAAGACTTCGATTGTAAAGAAAAGTTTTAAATTTTCCGCATTTTTCCTATGTTCTTATGTCATGATATGCTAAGGGCTTGTATGAGACCCCTTCAGGGTCAAGTACGCCGTGTTACGACTAGGGGGTGCTTTCGGGTCGTGACAACTTGGTATCAGAGCATAAATTTTGGGATGGTTTTAGCATGTCTCAAACCACGTCTAGTAGAGTCTTGTTCATCGGTGTGAGTCACGACACATCTATGAGCGAGAGGTTATAAGATGTTATGAAACTATACTTTTTTATTCTCTAGTCGTGCCATAGATCTATAAGCTCTCTCTCTTATTCCTTATCCGATGGTCTTTAGGATGTGACTATTAGAAGGGTTTATGCTACAAGGAGTGAGGGAGAAAGGTTAGTTGAGATGACTATTATGGCTTTGCGACTTGATAGATTGTGATGATATCTTTAGTGTGAATGATGCTTCATGTTGCCTTTATGTTATGAAAGAGGTTTACGGGAGTTTGAGAAGGCCTACTCCCAAGGGGGAGATAGTGTGCCTACCGAGCAAGATGATTGTGAGTTATGTTTAGTTGTTGGGAGAATCCGACTTAGTCATGATGAGTTTCGAGGTTTGTTGATAGAGTGGTGCTTAAGTGGTGCCTAGAGATGATTGAGTGAGTAGACTTTTTTAAAAGAGAATAGGAGTGTAATGCTCTACGGTTTAGAATCATCTTGTGTGATGAATGTGAAGTTTTAGTTTTGACTTTCCCCGACCTTAGAATTGAAGGAACTGATGTTGTAAAGAGTTTGTATAGGCTTACCCCCAAGTGGGGGATAATGTGCTTAAATGGGAAGGTCATTGAGTGTCCTTGATGTTTATGAATTAGGCTTGCTTGATAATCTCACCTTAAGAGGTGTAGTGAGTTTGAGGAGTTTGGTCCCAGTTTTGTAGGCATATGAGACTTTGAGTGGTGTTGGTAAGGTTGCTTGTGAGCAAAAATTCTTATATGAGAACCTCTCTATGTTAGAAGTACCAATTGGGATCTTAGACCGGCAAGTTAAGAAATAGAAGACTAAGAAAGTGCTTCCATGAGAATGTAGAGGAGTGGTTTTTAGTAAAGGGTTTTAGTTAAAGGTGCCTAATGGGGAGGCCAAGGGCCAATGAGATGTCCCAATATCTTTATGTTCCCTTCTATTCCTTCTCTAGCTTAAGGTGATAAGTTCTCCTTGCCTCATTCCATGATTTTGGAGTCTAGGATGTTATATGTGTCCTATGATTCCCTTGTCTCTTAGAATTACTTTTGTTAACCTTGGTAGGGCTTGGATGCATGATTATTAGACCTCTATTAGTTTTAGAGCCCGGTAAGGTTATAATAAGTATTGATAATGCCTTGAGTTTGTTGAAAGGAGTAGTATTTGAGGTTTTTGTAAAAAGAGGCTTACTCCCAAGGGGAAGATCAGGTGCTTGAGTAGCAACATTGATTGAGAATCCCGATATCCTCATCTTTTCTTCTATTCCTATTATAGCTTCAGTCCAAGAGTTCCATTTTGGGGCTTGTTTTATGTTTAGAGGTAATGAGTGTTTTAGAGATTTCCATGATCTCCTTATATTATGCATGCTTTTGAAAGATTCTTATTTTGTATAAAATAGATTTCTCATGATTTACATGTTCCGCATGTTGTTGTGCATCTTAGTATGGTGATTGCATATTTGACTTCATGAGATGATGAGATGAACATGCTTTGTTAATTTCTTGATGAAATGGCACATTGGCTCCATAATGTTGTATTGAGCTTGCTTATAGTTGAAAAAAAGGTAATTCTTCCTATGACTAGGTGATTAATGATGTTTGGAAGTGTTTGTGAAGACTCACTCCCAAGGAGGAGATGGTGTGCCTAGCTAACATTGTGTTGTGTGCTTATGTGTTGCCTTGATTTCCTTATACAATGCATGTTCATGAAAACTTGTGTTTTGAAAGGAAATGAGTTTATCTGAATTGTTTTCCTCATGTAGTAGTGCTTTGGGTAAGAGGTGCCTATTGTACTTCATGAGAAGAATATATGAGCATGATTTAGTTTG
>JAJOOO010079445.1:0-35828 GCA_029582685.1 Solanum piurae | reverse complement strand
TGTTAGTTGTTATGATTTAAATCAATGTTACAAGATTCAACCTGTTAAAGGATACTAAATATATTGAAACTTAATTGTTTTGTACCAATTGTAACATATACACAAATTTATTATTTGATAATAAAATGTGTATCATATACATAATAATTTTATGGATATTGTGTATCTGATAATAATAAAGTATCATATGTTGTGATTTACATCAAGGCTACCACATGTTAATAGATACTAAATAAATTGAAAATTAATTGTTGTTTACCAAGTGTAGAATATATAGTATCAGATATTCTGTATCTGATGGTTATATTGTATCAGCTGTAGTTATTTGTATATTAATTCTAAGATATCTGATAAGTAAAATTGATAGTTGTTTTATTAAAGAAAATATAAATTAGACTGGTTTTAGAGTCGCCACTTAATTTTTAAGAAAAAATCAAGAAAAACTGATTTTCAACAGATTAAAACAGGAAATCAATTGAAAATATTTAAAAGGGGTTCGAGGTTCTTATTAGCATTTCGGGAAGGGGTTTAAAGCACCCGAAACGCCCGCTAATACGCGGTTATCCGACAATTAATTATTTAGCTAATATATGGACATGCTTAATTAAGTTGGAAGAGTAAATAATTTTGAAAGCTTTAAAGTAATCTCAAGGGAAATGTTAAGATACTAATTAAGTAAATTATCTTTGCAAATATGTTTTAAAGTCGAGGAAAATGAGTTCTTACTTAATTGTTTAGAAAATTAATTCGGAATGGCTATCCTTTGGGAAATCAAATTGTAACAACCTTAAAACTAATTAAACAGACAAGTACGCAAATAATGATAAGTGAGCAAATATCGAAACATAAATAATAAGAATGGGCCCAAGTCTGGTTTTTTGTCCGCCTGGGCCAGTACTTGGGCCTAATCTCATTTTGGGCCTTAGGCCCAATTCTTCCACCTGTCCTAAGAACTAACAAGTATAGTAAATAAATGGGCTTAGACCCAAAAGTAACAAAATACAATTTATTTTGGATTAAGAGTGGGCCTTTGGCCCAATCTTTCAATTTCTCGATCTCTTGCTCCTTTCAAATTTGGGACCTGTTCGTCGAGTTTAATGAACCTATTCTTCGATTATATTGACTCGGTTGACTCGATAAAGGGAAGCATTGGGCCTCCTTGTCCTATTTCGAGATGCAAGGGAGAACATGTGGAGTCCAAATGACTCGATCCGAGAGAGTGCATGCATAAACAAAATAAAATATACGAATTAAAAGCTCATCATGAAATCTCGGGTATAATTTAGAAGAGTCAATGATACCAAAGCAAACAGGCGTAGCCTTGACAAGAAAAACGACATGTACTCATGATAATAATACGAGGGACCTAACTCTGAATAATAAGATGCAACACCATGTATCCTACATATTTGATGTAACAAGCATAAAATAAAGAAAAGAAAAGAAAAGAAAAAAAAACAGATTCTACTTGGAGAAACACACTTAGTGGTTAACTATTAATAAAGAGGAATGTGGGAGTACTACTACATTAATTGTTATTAACATAGAAAAAAGAACAAAACATATTAAACTCCATGAAATAAATGAACACTAACAGAAGAAATGGTGGCATCTTATTTGGGCAGTAACACATGATAAGAGAGAAATAATTGTTTTCTAAAAGGTTGAGATACATTGGAAGCAACAGGCAACCCCAAAGTAAGTAAGGATATGCTTACGAATATAGCATTCGAACAAAGGCAAGTAGCGAGCTAAAAAAAAAAAAAAACAAAAAAAAAAAAACACAAGAGTGCATAAGAGGCTGATAAAACAACTAAGTTAGCTAATGCCATTTGAGGAAAATAAAGAGAAAACTACCAAGGCATGGCATGTATGCACATGAACAGAAAAACTTATGCATCGGAACAACTAAGTTAGCAAGTATATGAAAGGATGTACTGGGAACATATTAGTTGGGAAAAATAGAAAATCAAACACATTATTAAACACATTTTGAATTAAAACAATTCCAACACATCAAGATTAGATGCATATTGAAATGAACTAACAACAGTCCTATAAGCCAAGTTAAAATAGGACAAAGTGAATGACAAACAATATCATGTCTAACTGTAACCATATCACAAGCAAATTGTTAACATTGGAATTTAAACATCTATCAAGGATTCAAGTAAGAATCAACCCTATTGAAGAGAGGATCCATGACCAAATTTGATCACTTACTGCGTCATGGAGGTCGTTTCGAGCAACAAACATGTGATGTCAAGCAGGAAATAACGACTGATAACATGAAAGTACTTAAAAGGCCAACATGTTGAGATTATTATAAACAAAGAAGCTAGCAGACCACCAGATTTCTTGTTACACCACAGTTCAAATGAAAATAAACTCACACGGAGATGACATCTAAATAATCGCTCGCAAATAGCTAAACTCGAAGTATATCAGATCACTTCCCAGGGAAAGTTCGAAACCAAAAATGATGTGCGAAAATATCAGCCACGAGACATGGGACCAGAAATCAGATAAAGACATTAGAGTATTCAAAGAACCCTCCAACCAAAAGGAATGGGACTAAGCAGATAAGTCTCAAAATAAAAGAGCAGATAACACATCATTCATAACAAAGAAGAACAAAAGAAAGCTAAATAAATTTATCAAAAAATAAAAAATAAAAAAAATAGCTCCGTCACATCATTATTGGAGTAGAAATATAACGTAAGTGAGGGAAGAGGCATCACCTCTTTCTGGGCAGCGGACTAGGACGAGACGAGCAAGGAGGGCAGCGAGCTTTCACTACTATGTGAACTTGAATGCAAACAGCGATCCAGAAAACAAGGCCGAATGTCAAACCCCAAAACACCGAAACTAATTATCCTTTCTTGAACGTGTTACTATATATTTAGCCAATTTTTTACTAAGAGCTAATCTCAATATTTCTTTGCTCTAAGAATTTTCCCCTTTTCCCAATCCTTTTTTTTTCCCCTCCTCCTCTTACAGTGAATGAAAACAAATATATATCAGGGAAAGATAGGTTCCGAAAAAGGGGGGAAAGGGATAAGAGCAATTTTTTTCAATGCCCAAATTCGAAATTCAAAAATCAAAACTCTTTCACCAATTCGGTGAGGCACCTTTTCCTTGCAATTTTCACCCATTCCGGAAGAGGAAAGGGAGTCAGACGCGTGCCTGCTGCCTGCTGTACGATTTTCTGGGCTGCTGGCTTGTTTTTTGGTCATTTTCTGCGTGAAGAAGAAGGGAGAAAGTACAGGGGTCGATTGGTACTGCTTGCTGTATGTATTGTATGTATTATTGTTGTTATTGTAAGGAGTGGGCTGGGGAGTATGGAATGGGTTTAAGATTATTAGGAGAATTGGAATAAGAGCAAAATTGGGCTGGTTGGGGAGGAAGTGGGCTGGGGCATTGTTGCTGGAAATTGGAGGCAAAATTTGGGCTACTGTACGTTATAGTTGGTTGAAAGAATTGGCAAATGTTGATGGGTCTTTGTGGGTCGGTTTTGGCATTAAGAAATGGCCCAAAATGGGTTTAAGGTGAGGTAAGTTAGATTGGAGTTAGGAAATAACTTTACAGATTGTGAATTCGACCGAACTAATTAAGAATTTAGCCAAAATTGGACGAATACTCGTTAATTCGGCTAAAATCTAAATAAGACAAATTAATATTAATTAATTAACGAGCTTCTTAATCTTAACGAAATAAAATAATTAACTCAAATGTAAACTAAATAATTTAAAATATAAACTATTATATAACTGAACTAATTAACCAAAATACTCAATTTAAACAAAATCCTTTTGAGAGGATTTTCGAATAATCATAAAATATATTAATTATATACATAATTATGAAATATATATATATATGTCACAAAATTATAAAAATAACAAAATTAATTAAAAGTAAATTGAAAATATTTTGAACTTTATAAAAACTAATTATTTCAAATCGTTTGGAATTTAGGAAGCTCGATGATTAATTCTTATCGGGGAGGGTCAAAATTGGGTGTCAACAATAGTAATTTTGTGTATTTGATACTTAATATTTTTATAATTTTGGCATGGGATAGTAAAATAGTATTAATTGTTGTGATGTGTACAAAAGTTATAATATACAACATGTAAAACTATTCTAAATATTCAAAGTATCAAGTTTACCTATGTGTATCAAGTGAAAAGAATATAGTATCAGATGTAAATCAAAATATATTTAAAATAGTTTTACTCAACTAAGTATCATATACATTATATTTTTTTGTATATTTTGTATCTGTTACTGATATAGTATCAGCTTTTGTGAGTTTTACCAATCTTATAATAGACAATTTGTACCATGTCTAGTGAATAATACAATGTTGTTATTTGTGGAAGCAGTAGTGTATCATGTACATAATAATTTTCTGAAAATTTTGTATCATCTTACAAGATATTATAAGCTGTACATATGTGTATAAAACTTATAGTATACAAAACTTAAGAATGTATTAAAATATATTGAAAACCAAATTAAAAGCAAACATAACAAATTATAGAACATAAACACTCTTCAAATTTAGAAGTATGAATTACATAGAAGTATCATGTTAACCTGGTGAGGAATACTACAAAACACTTAATGTATCTTCAAAACAACAAAACTTCAACACTTGACTGTCAGTTAGTAAATAAAATACTATTCTACATTAATCAGTTCATCAACTGCTGATGGAAGGAAGTCACTATTTGGCCTTGTAGGATCATCATTCTCGCTAACGTATTTCGCCTTTGCCTTGTCGGTACCATATTTTCATAACAGTGGTGCATATCTTGTGCGAAGATAGTCACTTCGAAAAGGGATCGATGGGAGTTTGATTTAATTGCTCAAAAATTTAGCAAATGCAGCTACATATGTTCCGCAGTCACTGCAAACAGGAAGAAGATACATTATAAATTGAATGAAATGTGTAAGTAAATAAAAGTGGATACAATACTTACAGGCTATCGCTTTTTTGTTGCATGATGTCTTGATCAAATTCCATCTCACTACATAGTATGTTTCACAATAGTTGATACTAAATAATAACACTCCAAGGCAAATACCAATTTATTCAGTATATACAGACCTACAAGGCAAAGACCATAGTATGTTTCACTATATTTGATACTAAATAATAACAATCCATAACTGATACATAAAATCAATTTATTCTGTATATACATTGCCAAATATTTGAATATGATACAAAATATAAAATCTCATATTTGTTACATGTTGTTTAAGTATCGTTTAAACAAAAATCTATAACTATGATAAACTGTACAAAATGCAATACTATGATTTGAACACTTATCTTAGATACATTTATCATCCCAAAAATTTGACCAAAAACCTGGTGTATGTGTACAAATTAGTAAGTGATACTCAAAATATATATTTGATACCTAAATCATAAAAGCATTCAATCTTATAAATTGAGCTTTAACTTTAAATACATTAACAATAACATAACAACAAAAATATACCAAAATTAATGTTTCTGGGTAACAAGTGCAGATTTCAAACGATATAGTGAATACAAAATTCTTTATCAATAATGTATCAAATTAAAAGTAAAATAAAAACAGGGGAATACATAAAGTTCAAAAATCGATATCGAAAAAAAATACATACCATTGATAGTGTGGGTCGAGATATAGGAGGGGCAACCTTTCTACCCCTTTTCTTTGGAGTTTTTGCATCCTTTGCTTTATATGATGTATGTACTTCCTTTTTTGATTTTGTCTTCTTAGAACTTCGATTTGCCATTATTGCCGGGTCATGCAACCTCTTAGATCTCAGTTCTTTCGAGTTGGGATCTTCTGAATCAAATATAAAATTATTGTTCGATAATACTATTTGGATAATCCCAAAACTAAAAGATAGAGGATCCATAATGCAAGAACCAAAACGATTAAACACAAAACAAAAAAAAAAGCAAAATGAAGAAGATGATAATACCTGTTTTGAACTTTGCAGACGGTTGAAAAGAGTTAGAAATCGTTTGAAATTCAAATTGATTTGAATTAGATAACTGATTTGATAATGTGGAGAGATTGAAGGCGAGATTTTAGGAATTGGAGTCGTGGGTTTAGGTCTTGAAGAAATAATGTATCCGACATATTCAGTTTTGGGAGAGAATAAGGGAATTTTGTATTTTTATTAAAGTGTAGGGAAAAAAGGATAATAGGTAAACTAAAGTAGTGTAATTCAGTAATTTATCCAAATTATCCTATATAATATTGTAATGGGCTAATGGCGTTTAGTAGCTAGGTTACTTCAAATTGTCTTTTTTGGTCATTCAATTAGTCCTATTATGTTTATTGACGACAATTATTAATATCAGTTAGTTTATAGTCCTTCAAGCATGTTGTTTTCTATTATTTTAATGATATGTACCAAAAAACAGTAATTAGGAGCACGCTATAGTGATTGTCAGTTACACATTGTTCGAACGGTTGTTATGTATTGTTTCATAATATATCGTATTATATTATATTGTATCATATTGTATTGTATCATACTGTATAGTTTCAATGAATACAACTTTTGGATAGATTGTATTGTTCTTTGTCGTTACAAAATATCACATATCCATAATTTGAGTGACAAATCTACAAGAATTTATAGGGTACGAGATAGAGTTACTATGAAAAGGTAGGATAAATGAATAAAATAGATTTATAAAATAATAAATAAAGACAAAATGATAAGAGATATTAAGATAACTACGTAATCATACTAAATCAATCGTTACACTTTCGTCGTTACCCTAACGATGAATTTAAACAATAGAATAAAATTTAAGTAGCAATCAAACAAACATTGTATTTATATTAACTCCAAACAAGGTGTTAGTTTCTTGTTGCTATAATAAAAAAATAAAAAATAAAAATTAAACAAAGGTACATAGTAATGCTTTTTTTACTCGTGCACTATAAATTGATTTGTGTCCTCTTCAATTTGAAATTCCTAGCAAATTCTTGATTCTTCAAATATAATAGAATTGACAAAATAAAAAATTTAAGGTGGCGAGTTAGTGGGTTTTTTCATTCATTTGTTATTGTTGTGTTTTTACTTTACGAAAAATTATGACAATATCAATTTGCATTTTGCATTGAGACAACAACTGTTTTATTTAAGTTTGTGGTCTAGTTTTTAAAGATAATATATAAAATAATTTATTCTGAGTTTAAAATTGCATAATCGAAATTAAAAAAAAATCAATCGAAGAATTGAATTGAAGTTAAAAGCAATGAAAGACCTAGAATTTTACACAAAAATTGACAATATAAAAATATTACCAACTATTGAAATTCGTCCAACGCTATTTTTCTGTGTGGCGAGGGGGAGGGGGAGAGATTGAGTTCGGCATTCCTTTTACCTTTAAAATCGGTTAATAAAGATCTATTTTTTTTAGTAATTTATTTAATTTAACAACATTATTTCAACAACTTTTACAATTTGTTAACTTCAACCATAAATTTCTTAAACTTCAAAAAAAAAAATTGACGATTTATAATCTTCTTCTTATTGATAAAGGATGATAAGATTTACATTTAATACTCTAAAATTTCACTTAGTGGAACAAAATTTAACCTATATAAAATATTAAAATTTTCTAGATAATTGATTCATAGACCCTATCGACTCCATGGGTCTGCCCCGGTTGAAAGAATCAAAAGGTTCGCCTTATATATTGGACAACACAAACATCTTTGTTTACTCTTAAGATTTTGATGCAACATAAGAATAATATGATAATATTTCATTTATAATAATTTACTCATACTTTCAAAAACATTTCAATAAAATTAATGATCTAAAGTCATATTTTAATAATATACTTTAAATATATGTATACATATACATAGTAGCAACAATAATTTAAAGTTGCTTTTCTTTTTTGTCCTTATATCTGCTACTTGTATTTAGTGTAGTATTTTTTTTAAAATATATAAAATATTTAACTTCACTTAATAATATTGTTATTTATGAAAGTATGGAGTAGTTCTAGTTAATAATTTGAAGTCCTAAAATATTTTTTGAGAAAGAATAGTTGAGTCTATATATATATATATAAGTTAAAGTGAACAATTAAAAAATTGTTTTTTACATGGCGAAAAAAATAATAGAAGAGTTGGGTCTAATAATAATTGCTAGCAATTATTAAATCATTGTGTTGTTTTATTCTATATTTATAGTTGCATAGAAACTCAAATATTTTTTTATTATTTTAATTAAATATAAAAAAATCTCAATTATTCGCCACAATTCATGTTCCCAACTCAGAATGCTCGTGCTTAAGAATGTTGACTTTACAAAAGTGAATTTTTTTCTTTTTTTGCATATGTATTCAACTTTCAGGTCAATTTGAAACCCCACTGTATCTTTTAAATTACAATGGCCTAATATTAGCCAATAGGAACCTTAGTGACAAATTACCACAAACTTACAAATATTATACAAAAAATTGAACTTTACACTTGTTCTGTTGATCTCATAAATTAGCAATTAAATTGACCCTTAATGATTCTTTTCTCATTTTTTACTCGTTATGTTTATTTATGGGTTCATATTCATAATATCCTATTTATGTAATACATCATAAAGCATGTTTGAATAATGACAAATATCCTGTGCGACAAATCCAGCATAACACCACAAAAGATGACAGTGACTGCACCAAAATAGTTGAAGTTTATGCCCATCAAGAATTCGTGAGGGTAGATAAAGTAGTAACTGTTAAATTCGTCGCTAATCTATAGCTAACAATTTTTTAAAAATTTATCATTAGTTCATTGTTAAATTTGATTAACGTTTATCGAAGTTATATGTCTTCAATTTTTTTTGTTGTGCATTAATTAATTGGCATGAAAGTGTAACGACCTGTTCCCGTCGTTATAGAAAAGCCAACGGAAAAATATTTTGGATCGAATTTTTTTTCCGTAGTAACTTGGAATTTCTCAACCTAGTCCAGATTTGGACGAAATCGGAGTCAGTGAGGTCTAGGGAAATCTGGTAACAAATGGGAGATCTAATTATGGTTTTGATCACATGAGTAGATAGCTAAGACGTTAAGGAACCCGTACAACTTTACAAAATTGAATTCGGGCGAGTAGAACTCCCGAAATTGATTTTAGCGTGAACGGGTATTTTCTGAGTGTCATGGGATGAAGGTGTGTGGTGAAATGGGGGTTTGGAATTCTTAAATTGGCTCACTATTTTCGTGCAAGCCGCTGTGGCAGAATTATTCCCGCCAGGGCAGGGCCGCTGTAGCGGGGTGATGAGGACCGTTATGACGGGCCAGTCGCGATTTAAGTCGGAAATAAACCCTAAAATCGTTTTATTCTGCAAGTTTCGACCTTGAGAGCTAGGAGAAGACCACATGTGCTTTCTTGACAGTTTTCCACAATTCTTGAGGCTAAAGGTAAGATTTTCACTCCTCGAATCCATGTTTCGATCCGTAGAACTTAGTTTCTTGGGTAATTATCGATGGGGAGGGTTTTGATCTGGGAATTATGGTGAAAAAATCCCTAATCTGGGTATGGGGATCAAGGGTTTGGCCTAGGGTTGATATTATTGATTATAATCCGGGTAATTAAGTCTTGTTTATTGATCTTAATAGCATTATATTTATTGTATGTAGACCAAGAACAAGCAGAAAGAATCCAAAAAGGGAAGAATCAAGTTTCTTAGGGGATCCAAGCTTTGTTCGAGGTAGGTGATGGTTGTGATTTCATGTTGGTGTGATATGTATTTGTAATTACTTCATTATAATGCATGTATGTATGCAAATATTGCATTATTGATCACACTAATCGTAAATAAGTATGAACAACGAACTACATGCCATGAATCACCTCTTGTTGTATGATTGTGAGAATATACATTGTGATTGTGATTGTGGTTTGTTGAATGGAGCAGGTGTAACGTTCCGACACACTAACTGGGATCGGTTGCCACGTACCGGCATAAATATTGAAACGGGTGTCACGATCCGACACACTAATTTGGAATGGGTACCATGTACCGGTACACTAACAGTTTGGGTGTGGGTTCCATGACAGGACCATTGACTTGACATAATTGTATATCTTGAGACTTGTGAAATTGTACGTTGTTCGTAAGTGATAATTGGTATTGTATATGTTTTGTGTATGCATGTTTTATGTTGTAATGACTTATATATATTTCGCCTCTTGGGATAGCTGTGTGATCCTACCAGTACACTGTGGTTGTGTATTGATACTGCACTTGCTCTTTCTTTGTTGAGTACAGGGCATCTTCAGGCGGCTATTGACATACCTCGCTTAGAAAATCAATGATCAATCGAATTCAAGGGTGAGACAGTTCTTCCGGGCTGCCATGAATTCTCTTTCTATTTATGTCCACATTTCGGGCTTAGACTAGTACTTAGGATTTTCTTATGTTTAATTGGGTTGTACCCATTTCCTTAGACTTATGATCTTTGTTAGAGTTTTGGTACATTCACTTTCAGGTTCTAGGTATTACTTCTGCATTTATTTTGTTAGATCTTTTGGAGTTTATGGGAACTCTATTTTCCTCTAGCATTTAAACCTGCTTTCGTATCTTTAAATGCGTAGTTTTTGATTAAGTTGTTTAGTTTGGATTGTAGTAGTGGTTCTCCCACCGAAGGGTTAGTGTGGTGCCAATCACGACAGTCTGGGTCGTGACAGAAAGACACATACTATACCATTAATGTAGAATAAATTGGTGAAAGAAAAATAAATATCCTACAATTAATGTAAATCCTAATTTTAGAAAGAACGTACATTTTATTGATTATTCCTAAAACTAAAAAGAAAATTTTAATGTTATACCATTCATGTAGAATCCTAAAGTAGAATAAAACTATTTTTTTATAATATATCTCTAAACATTTTTTTTACAATGATGTCACAAGTAAATATAATTGTGATGAGATTAAATACATTTTTTCTTCATAGTTTCTGACCTTACATATTATAACAATAACAATAACAATACATCAATCTCAATCGAATAAATTAGAATCGATTACATGAATTTTCACTACTTAATTTAAATTCTATCTCTAGTCAAAAAAATCAATTAGCATTTATGGCAGGCAAAGGAGACATAGATATAGGGTAATGTCTTTTTTCTTTCAATGAAGTCTAAATCCACTTGTTCAACCCCTTTCACATTTGTGAATAATTTATTTATTTTCAAAAGTACTTAATGGTTTTGATATATTTCTCCCTCCAAGTGATAGCTCTTTAGTAGATGCCAAAGCCAAAAATGGAAAAATCCTTGGAGATTGAGATTCTATGTATAGTGTTCAATGACTAGAAAGCAAAAGATAATTTCAACTTGAATATATGGCCCACTATATCATATCAATATCTCATGCTTATATGGTGACAAAGTTTAGGAATATAATGGATATTCTTCAAGTACAATAATGAATATGCATAGCCAATCATGTTGGTCAAATTTTATGTTAGATTTTTGCTTTAACGAAGCATGGAGCTAGTGACTAGTGTTACTATTCACAAAGAACTGATGGTTTTCAGACTTGTGTTTTGGTGAGGTCATGATTAATTTGTTAGAACAAATTGTCTATGCTTATTAAGATAATTCAATTTTGTCCTAAAAACTTAATCGATGCACGTAGTCATCTCATCTAGGATTTTAAATTGTTAATAGAAATGGCAACGAATGAAATAAATTAGATATGGACGGATCAAAATGGCTTCAACCTCATATTTATATTTAAAATGATACTTAACCGATGGATAGTATGGATACAAATTAAAAGCCAAAATAAGCTTAGAACACAGTGAAAGAATTCATGAAAAATAACAAGCACACAAATGAGTATTGGTAATATGAATATCCGTATTATCATTTGAATATCCATTTATTTAATGCAAAATAATATAGATAATATTCATATTTATTCTTCTTCTTTTTTAAAAGTTGGTATATCTATTAGATTGAATTGAATGGTTGCTTGATTGTTATTATTCTTTTAAAACTATTTTGCATATTCTAGCGGGCAGAGAGAACACATTTTATGACTTAAATATGATAATAAGTTCGATGTAATATATGCATTAGTTTTGGAATCTAATAAGTTTGATGTAATATAAAATTTCATAAACTTCAAATTATGAATATATCTCATCTCCTATATATTAGTTTTCGTTTTTATACGGAATCTAACTTAATTGAAATCTTTTCTTCTTGTTAGTCTTCTAAAAAAAAATTCTTGATTTATCGGTCTTCAAATGCTTGTATTCATATTTGTAATGGATAAATATCATAAAACACTACTTTATTTTTCAGTTCCTCATAATGCATGCATTATTTTGTGGTTAAGAGTCAAAAAAACTAGAACAGATTATCTTCATCAATTAGTGCTAGATGCGTACGTAATGATACATTAATTAAGGAGTAACCGGGATGTATTAACGCCTAATTATCTTTACCAAAATGTTGTGTAAACTTATAGCATTATGATCAGAGTAGTCATAAAGGGGGCCGGCCAGCAGAGGAAACGTTCTCTTATGTCCACATACAAATTGTATAGTAGAAAATGACATAAACTAAAAGAAAATTTATAAATTAAAGAGGTACAAAAACCAAATCTCTCCAATGGTACGGTGCACATAGTCGAAGGGTGGTCAGATCAAATTGGTATACATATGTCAAGAATAATTTTATAATATACATATTAAATCTTGAACACTCTGATGAAATTTCTAGTTTCACCACGATACGTTTAGCATATACCATCCACTACGAAGATCAAGAATATTCCAGCTAAATTAAATGGAATCACAGATAGATTTCAGTTGCACTCTCTCTCACCTTTTTTACTTTGAAACATTTCCTTCTTCCACGATTGTTATATTTCTCCTAATTATAGGTATACATCTCTCTATACTTTAGTTTTTATCTTTTCCACTTTGATATACTTTAATCATGAGATCTTCGTTTAGTAGAAGTATAATATTTATTTCTCAGATATCAGACAAAACCATGACGGAAAAAGAGTAATACTCGAGAGAAATGTGTACGTTACGCTTTCTCATCTGATTTAACAATATTAAATTTTGTATAATGTATATAATTTTTATGTCATTTGATTAATTAAGTTGATTTGTGACATATAACTCTTTGTAACAAGTTTAATGTAGTATATACCATAAAAGAATTTTAAGTTATAAACATTCAGGATCGATCTAAGCTTGCAAGATAAATTTGATTGTATATTTTATAGTTGGTTTATTAAATGCTCCATAATTTACATTCTAAAGGAGTAGTCCCATCTACTAGTTACCTATACAACTGTTCTAATCCCACTAATAGGTATGACGAAGTCAGAACTTTTATTAATGGTGTCCAAGATTTAATATATTTGTATATGAAAATAAATCTTTAATCTATATACTTCGATAATTTTCTATATATATTATAATTTTTTGATGAAGGGTGTCCAATTGACCATCCTACGTTATGCGTGGCTACCCTCACTATTAACAAGTGGAGTATCTATTTCCTTCTTTTGTAAGATTGGATTTTTTGGAGCAATGCACACGTCAGGGTGACGCCTTAACCCCTCATCATTACAATAGATTTGACCCCCCACCACCACCCAAAATATATATAAAAAAATAACAGTGGCGAAGAATTCTTACTCTATCAGATATTTTTACATATTTCATTTTTATCATACTTTTAAGATTATAAAATTCATATTTTAAATATTCTTCCAATGATATGATAATATAAAAAGATTAAAAAGAATTTATATAGCGGTGATGTATCATGTATATACTTGAATTTAACCTAAAAACTAGATCAATAATATGTCATAACTAATTAAGTTGCACAATAGTGTAATTTCCAGAACTGTCAGAATTAATTCGAACCATCGCCATACCATAATACATACATAGAGACCCCAATTATTTACAATTGATCGGATATATGTCGACTAATGTTATGTTGTTCAATTGAATATTTATCCAATGGGGTTCTACCACTAATTAGTCGTTAGGTAGAAATTATTAGAAAAAATAATACATCTATTAATTTTGATATTATTTAATCATCCCCTTTGTTAGCGTTTTCAATTTATTCAAAAGTATTATTCTTATATATAGTATAAGCATAACAATGTGGGATATACCATTCTTATTCTTATAATACACTATATATTCAATACTATTTATGTTATAATATACCCCATTCATTTAATACAACAAATCAAACCATCAAATAAAAAATAAAACTCAACATTACTAATATACATCATGATTCAGTACTATTCTTTTATACACCTTATTAAACGATTCCTAAGTTCTCTAATTTTAGTAGTTTATCAAAATTATTGTCCTACCAGTAAACACAAGGCCTCCTATGATTTACTTGATTCATTGAATCTAATTATGTCACTAGCATTAGGCTACACTTGATTAATTAATTAATGAATTATCAATAGGGTTCTTTTTCCTTTAATTAGGCTGCTAGAGACTTGTTATGATTTATTTGATTGAATTGTTCGAACATACTTCATTAATATTTATCATTAGGTTGCATAATTGAAACTTTTTTTTACTATTAGCATCTAATTTCATGCTGCCATCCCTATAGGTATAGGCAAGTTCTGGAGCAACTTTAAAAATCAACAGTTTTGGTTTCGTTTGAACTAGAAAAAAATTTGGAAATTGTCAAATATCAAAGTGGGGGAATATTAAGGTACCCTCAACGTTTAGATTAGGGACAATGTACCTTCTGGCCCTCCATCATACATTTCTAGTATATTTAAAATTATTTCGAAAGATATAATAAAGAGTTAATAGTAAAAAATACATCTAAAAATTAAGCTCTCGAAAAAATTGATAGCTTAGGTATGAAACTCGAGACAAATTTAAAATCTTGACCTACCTTGTAAAAACTCCTTCATTTACTAGGTTTTCTCAATCACTGTGGTTTGTGCTCAATCCTTTATGAAACATGTTAAAAGAGGTCTTTCGATGGAATAAATTGCATAAATCCTAAGTTTATGGGAGATGAAGTCTTGAAGATTCCGTGGCATATTCCAAAATCAGTGGTAAAAAGGTGAAAATAGCCAAAAATCTACCGAAAAGGTTTAAAATACCCTTAAAGTATTGAAAGTGGTACAAAATACCACTCGTTTACTTCACTTGTTCAAATGATTGAGTGTAAGTGGGAACTATTATCCTTCTGGAATAGGGTGGAAGAAAAAAACGAAAATAAATATCTAAGGTAAAAAAAATAATCTTAGGTGATCTAGTTCAATGTTCATGCACATTAGTGCTTAACTTGCTCTAATCGTATTTTCTTAATGCTTTGGTCTGGTAAAGGACAGACATTTGGGGGAAATTCCATAATCTTTAGTACTAACAGTGAATTTATACGCGCTTCGGGTGGAGAAATAGATTATATTATTTGTTTTTTTTCTGAAATAATTTTTACTTTATTTAAAAATTAATTTTGACTATGAAAAATTCAAATTAAACCTCCATGTTTAGAATTTCAAATAAAATATTATTTGTCTCATTTGTGGAAAAAATATAACAAAACACAACTCTGATTTTAAAAATTTCTAGTGAAATGAAAAATATTTAATTTCTAATTATATATGGCCAAATGCCCATCAAATTCATGATTTATTTTTCTTTCTTTCTAATACTCGAATATTAAAATCATCAAAAAATAAAATCAATTTTATTTTCAATATTTCTTTCAAACGTATAATCTAAATAGAAGAAATTATAAGATACATAAAAGTCTTTTTCAAAACTTAAGTTTTTAAATTCTAAATCAAAAGTTACATAAAAACATTATATATTTTTGTTTTAAGTAAATATGAAAAAATATGTATAAAAATAGCTTGTTAGCAGACCTTTGACTATATATTTCTTCACTAAGTTATTTATTTATTTAATTAGTCTATGCTACTCAAGAAATAAATAAATGAAAACATGATATGAGAAAATTTCTTTAAAAACACATCTCATTGTATCGTCCAAAAAAAAAAGAATATAAACACAAAAATAGCTTTCATCCGTTTTTCTACTAAATAAATTTTTTGTGAAATGTTAATATTCATTTGGTGAGTAGGTATAAATATAATGGTATTCAATATTTTTTAATCAAGCTATGAAGTTTTTAGGTTTTCAAGATTCTTAAATGTATAAAGCAATACTAAAAAGAAAATAATATGTTCAATCTATTTGAAAATTTATAGAAAAGGCTAACAGGCAAGATATATATATATATATCTCAAAAATAGATAGGATAGACATTGATTCTGATTTAAAATCAATAGGAAGTGAAGACTTCTTTGAAGAATTATATGAAGAATATTTAACCAATTCAGAAGAATCCGAATAAATGAATAAATAAATCATAAAAGAAGAAGAAAATTCAGTTCAAATTATAGAAACTGAAGAAAATCAAAAAGGATATGCTCTAAGAGCAACCTTTGACAGAGAAATATTTAAGAAAATCCAAGGATTAAAACTAAATCTTAAAACAGAAGATAATCTATTAAATAGAATGCAAAGAAAGTTTGCAAGAAACAAAATTTCCTATCATGAGTATCAGGAAGTAGAAAAGGTTATAGAAATTACCCAAACCACAGGAAAACATAATATATATATATATATATATATATATATATATTAAATATATGCTTCATTAACACTTATTTTTTTCCTTCCAAAGATAATAAACATTACATTTTTTAATGAGTATGGAGCAATGAAAAAACATTTAAGTCTTACAAAATATAACTATTCTAACAATTTCTATAATCATACTTAAATACCATGAACTAAGAAAACTCATATGCATGAAATTTTGTTTCTTCTTCTTTTTTTTCTCAATTGAATTTTATATCGAACTATGATTCTCCAAGATATTTAATTAGTTGAAATGTGAGTGTCATATATTTGTGGTGATTTTTTTTTCTTTTTCTTGTGTATATATTTTTATATTTCTAATAATTAATTTTCTTAAGAACTTTTAGTCTTTCATGAAAATGTACTATATTGAATTAAGGAAATTATTTGTAGGCAAACGATAAAAAATTTATAGGTAGATATTTCAAGTATTTTTCTTTTGGATATTTTTTGTGATCATATCATCTAATTTTTAAGAATTTAATTGAGAATTTTCATTCATTAAAATATTAAACTTGATTAAAATGTTCAATGAAATAAATGTGTAAGACTATCATTCCGATTATATGTGAATGAATTGTATTCGCAAGAACAAAAAGGACATCAAAATAGAGATTTTTTAAATAGAGATCTAATAATATATGATGAGGAAAAAATATATATAAAAAATTAAACTACTTCTACAATTATATATTATACTAAAGCTAAAAATACATAACAACTTAATTTCCCTTTGTGTCACCACATGATATTTTTTATTTATACTATACTAAAGCAAAAACTGCATAACAACTGAACTTTCCTTTGTGTCAATACATGATATTTTTTATTTATTTGAAGAATTTTATTCCTTAGAACAATTATGATATACGTCAAACCTCAATGTTTGATTATTATACAAAGAGATCAATGAATATTGGAAATGAGCTAAAAATAAATATTATGAATAAAATATATAAAGAAGACAATATATCAAAAGATGTGAAGGTAGGCATACAAGTATTAATACATTTATTTTGTGAAGGTAAATACAATTAGATATTACATTTTAACTTTTCAAGAATGAAAAGATGTAGTAAAACAAAACTAAAAAGAGTAATAATATAAGTGAGAAAATAGACAAGAAATGTAGAGAGACAAGAGAGAATTTTCTTATTCTTCCAAGTATATTCACGTGTTTTCTAAATCTTCAAGTGCATAACACATCCTCAAACTCTTTATTTACATTGTTATAAGAGGCACACAAAAAGATAGCAATAAACATGATATTAATTATTGAGAATGTGGGCAAGATTAAAGGGTGTGGAAGATAAATAAGGAGATGGTGGAGGTGTGAGTATTATTACACATAAATCATAATGGTGAAATTATATCTTGAAATTATGGACATCCACATTAATATAATATATTTACAACAAAACATTAATTATATACAAATAATAATTATATTAAAAATGAGGAGAAAAATTAAAAATGTCCAAAAAAAGGAGAAAAAAAATAAATAAGAATTGAGGTCATAGAGAGGTGCCACATCACCTTGTCTATGTTTCCCCTTTATATATATATATGATTTCATTATTTTTTGGCTTAAAATTTACGGTAATTGGAAGTCATTGAAATTTACCAAGTAATAATTCTGAAGGAAGGGGATATTTATGTCAAGAAGCTTCAGTGAGAGATGAGGCTGGGTAAATAGGGACTCTATCAAGGTAGCATAACACTACCTCAAAAATGTCATTCAAACTTTACAAAATCATTAGTACTTTGCTAAAGGGAGGCAGCCAGGAATGGCTCAAACTAACGCTTCCTCTTGCTCTGGGATTCGAGCTTTGGATATAGAGAAAATCATGTTAGGAGCGTCATTACCATAATGGGCCCTTCCATGCACATTCCAAATTTAATCAAGGTTTAATGCAGGCATGGACACCTGGCAGAATTTATTTTATTTTTAAAAAAAAAAAAACTTCCTCTTTCACTAGGCAAATATTAGCATGGAAGGAACACCACCATAAATGACAGAATTGGCCATAAAGGACTGCATCTAAAAGTTAATTCTACAACTTAGGGGATAGCTAAAGAGAATTTTTTGTTGGTGATTGAAAATGATAGTAGCTCTTTTATTTTTTTACCAATTTTCATCTGAACATGGACAAAAATGCATAACTTGAGGACTGAAAGTGACAAGATAATGACATCTGGGGGTCAAATTATAAATACCAAACGTAATCATTTAACCTAAATAGACTGAACTTATAAAACAGAAACTTGTTCCAGAAGCTATTTATAACTAACTTAACCACAATCTCCAGAACAAAAATATCAACATGTACTCCTAAGCTCCTCGCAAGCAGCAGCCGTTTCAATTCATAAAGTTGCCTTCACTATTGAGTTAATCTTTTAGATCTAATCAACTAAACAAAAAGAAACTTCAAAAAAGAAAACAATAGATGGAAAAACATAAAGTAAGAATAAGGATTATTTCCTGATATTGCAATCTTACAACAGAAAACCAGTCAACAATTAACTGCCGAAGGTTACGTGCTGCTGTTTAACAAACAAAAGGGTAGATTCTCCGTAATCCAAAAAATTAAGAAGGTGAAACAAAATCACCTCAGCAAACCACAGAACACGTCCATTAATTGTTCCAAAATTGCTGCAAACACTTGTTTATAAACCAATTGAGCTCGAAAGGCATACAAAGCTAGCCCTTCCCGTAAATCCAAATTCAAAGAAGACCATGCATCATAGAATGACCAAAACACTGTATGGGTGCCTCCCCTGTAACAAATTCCCAGAACTCCAGTTGTTTACCAGGACACAGCCCATACCGCTGCACAAGAATGAACGGAGCACAAGACACAAAGCACCCAGAGCATAACAAAATTCTGAAATCAGACATAATGAATGTTGAAAGTGCATATCAACATAGAGATGCCCAATTTGGATGTGGACATTCATATATCCAGTCAGGTCCTGAATATTTTACACAATGCAGCCATAGACCCTCTTCATTTCCCTCATACCTGCATTTTGAAATAACAAGAGGCATCAAGCCAGATATGAGAAAGGCTTCCACAACCAAGAGCAAAGCTCACAAGTTATACTTTTTTCAACTGAACCAACCACCAGACTAGTCTAGCCACAATTCATAATATAGCCCTCAAAAACCCAAACCGAGGGGTAGCCTACCAGCTTACCAACCATCTAGTCATAAAAGAAGACAAGATCTTAGATGAGCAAACAAAGAAGATTTATGTGGAAAATACTCAGTAAATACAGGCTAGCTAAAGCGCACTAGTAATTTTACACTCAGTACCAGTAAGCATGTCACTGTTTCGATGATTTTCTGGTGCCAAGATGACCTTGAACTATTGGAACATAGGATATATAACATTTCCGCCTACATTTTCCATAGCAAACAGTTGGTATACTGATCTTGGTGGGCATTATAGTCATCTCAAATTCTTTTGTCTAACATTTACTCTATTTTGAAAGTGGTTTGTACTTAATCTTCGGGTTTAGGATAAGATGGCTTCTGACTAAATTATATTGTTCTTAATCACACAGTGGGAAAGGAAAAGCTGTTACCTTAAGTTTGAGCATCTGGCTAGAAGAAGAGGTATTCATGGAAAGGGTACAACAATGGTGTTGTTCCCTTCAGTGAAAAACAACCAAGATGTTGTGTTAGCCAAGAACATGAAATTTTATAAATGCAAACAAAAGGTGGCTATTAGTTGTTCTGGGAATCGTAAGCAAGAAAATCCATTATTTTGGATGAGCTCATAGGTCTAAATGGCATAGGCATAGCAGAAGAGAGAGCGGGCATTGTGGAACAATTGGCTTAAGTAGCAAACCTGGATATAGTTAAGAAGGAAGATGTCTCTTGGCTTTCAGACATCAAAGTATTTTATGGTTTAAAAAATTCACAATAAATGTACCCTCCAAATACCCCCTCCTTAAGCAAATTTCTATGTTTCAATAGTACCAGGTCAAACCGAATCCAAATACCGTTAAGAGGACTAACAGGTTCACTTGTCAAAATTAAAGGGTCACCAGACCCTCGACCTGTATGGACAGTAACTCTAAGGTTAAATGTGCACTCAAGAATGGAACTGTCAAGAATTATGCAATACAGAGACCATCCTTACCCTTTCGGAGCAAGATTTGGACAATTTGTACACATAGGATCAATGCTGAAATCTTCATTAGAGTCATTTGCCATGTCACTAGTTCGAGAGATGGGATCTGGAGGAGAACATGATTTTGCTGCAGCTCTATCTGCGCTCAATCCTTCAGCAGAGCGACTAGACACGAATTCAGACAGGTAGAGCATATCATTGGCTATGGGATGACCTGTATATTGCAGATGCACACGTATCTGTCACGAAGAAACTTTCATTAGGTATAACAAGCTAATTATCCTTATAGAGAGAGAATTTCCACTGCTCGAACCAACACGAAGACAATTTCCAGAAACTGTATTCACTAGAAATGCCTCAACCAGAGAATATATTAAAAAGAAATGGCCATTAAAATGGAGGACAAAAGGTACCTTATTTTGAAGGAATAAATCATCATTTGAATAAGCAATTTAACAAAAAATTATATCTCTATTACACGCTAAGTATGGATTATGAAAAAATAAATAAAAATTAAGAGCTAGAATGATAAGCAGAGGTATAACTCAAGCAAAAAGGTTATTCAACTCAAAAAATATAAAAAAAAAGAAGAGCAAAGAGATGTTCAACAAAATGCAGAAAGGTGTCTCTTTTGAATTAGTTGAGGGAAGATTGAAGAGTGGACATAAATGATACGAGAAAATTGTCAAATTCACATTTTAATTACCTGATGTGTCCTGCCAGTCACGGGTTCGCACAAAACGATGCTTTGCTTCCCATTGGTACTAATCCTTGTAAATTTTGTACAGGCAGCCTTCCCCTTCAATGAAGCAGTACTACTTCCCTGGTTGTCCCCCACCTACTAGTATGATTTGCCCAAGATTACTAGCAAGTAATAATATCAAACAAGAAACAGAAAGCCGCATAACAAAGTCTGCTCTCCAAATCCCAAAGCACAATCAAATGGTTGAAAAACTTCGCACAGCAAATCATTCAGCGACACAATTACAAGAAAAAGGAAAATTAATTGTTGATTTACGTCCAGCCCTGCATTGAAATTTTGATCTCCACAGGTGGATGAGTTGGAACATGATCTCCCCACCCAATGAAAAAGGACAAAAACATTTCTCAACTACAATTTTGGTGGTTCAGCATATCTGATGCAACAGTAGAAACTGAGTTGCTGCTAGTAGGAACAAATGCAGAGGTAAAGATTTGCAAGATAAGAATATCAATTGATTTAGGCTCCAAATTGACAAAGCAAACTTCAAATAGCAACAAAAGTACAGAAGCAAAAATAATCCCAGAAGTCAGAACTAAATAACAGTTCATAAAAGCTAAGAAGAGAAACATAGGATGTGTATTCATTTGGGCAGAAACCTACACATCATATTTTGTCTTCTAAAATGTTGTTCTGGTCTCAGCTTTTAACTTTCCTGGACTTTGTGATAGAAACTGGTGGAAAAGCTATGTGTAAGAATAAGCAAATCAGACAGGTTAGTATTGTGGATAAATATAATTGGTCTTATCATTTAGTGATAGACTAAGAGTAAGGAATTTAAGGATGGAAAATATAGGGGCCAAAACGAATCCTTCAAAGTTTTCTAGAAACTAGCTCAGATACCGTAAAATTCACAATCACTATATTGCGTTACTTGCAACAAGAAAATTCAATAACTTTGCACGATTTCCATCAAAAAAATGGAGCGTCAATCTCTATAAAGCAGAGACAATCTTCTCTTTATAACTTTTTGGTACTAAAATCCTTCCGTCTGCCTGCCCAATTGGTAGCCACCAAACAGGAAGTTGGGGCATGAGGGGGGGGTAAAAATATAGGTTGCCATTTGGTTCTAAGATGTAGATGCTGAATGAGAAACAGTGTAAATCCATCGTATGTGCAATATTCAAGCATTCTGCAGCCGAAAAGAAAGCTGAGTCCTAAAGGAAGCTTCCCTCCAGATCGGTAAATTGTATGTTCGTAGTTGTTCCCTATGTTGCTCGGACTCTTCAAAAATGTCATAGGGTGCGTGTTGGATCCTTCAAAAAGTAGTGCACTTTTGGAGGATCCAACACGGGTGCGGCAACATTTTTGGAGAGTCTGAGCAACTCAGGACTTGTTCCAATACAAAAATGCAAGTCATGCTCTATGCTGGAGCTGAATCAACCAATATCATAAGTTGAGCCAAATTTTATAAACAAGAGACAAAAGCTAAAAGAGCAAATCTACTAGAAAGAGCCAGCAAGCACTAGTAATATACACACTTCAAGGAGACATCTTACCTCAACTGTGCTCCTCCCTTCTCGAGCATTGTAATTGACATTAGCATTCACAACTTGCTAAGGAAAGAAGCAAGGAGAAAAAAAGTAGATAAGGTCATTTTGAGGGAGAAAGATTTCAAAAGAGAGTTACAGAGGGGATGCTAGGGGAATGAATAGCGAGATGAACAGCCTGGCTTTTACAATCAATACCTGCTTATCTGGGAATACTCCAAGTACTCTCGCAATATACCGTTTCTGCACTGCCCCTGATTCTATCTGTAAAAAGCAAGGTGTGTACTTAATAAGGCTTTAGAAACAGTTATTCAGTTCACAACTTAACATAAGATAGAACACAGACCAGCCTAGGGGAATCGAAGGATGGAATCAAGCAAAATATTGGTTTACTGGATGGAAAGATGGATTTCTGAATCTGAAATACATTATTTTAACTTTACAAGTCCTTACAGAGTCTTCCACCCCAACCATATCAAAGATCAATTTTGTAGCAAAGAAAGAAATCAATAGATACTCTTCTGAAATAACTGGAATTTTGTAGCAAAATATCCAGGCCACGCAATTATCACTGTAAAAATAACTGGAATTGGCTTAATTTTAACCTGAACCGGTTCTACTTACAGAAGTGCAGTGAAGTTTAGCAGCTGAGACAAATAACAAGAACAGGAGAAGAAAACAAATTCAAGAAATGTCACCAAAAATTCCTACAAGTAACTCAAAGGTACTTCTCTCAAGCAATGCACTTGAACTTTCATAAAGGGTCATATGAAATTGGGTGCAAAATATATGTATAAACCAAGAAAGTTCTGACAAAGCTAACTTCAACCCCATAAGAATACTGTATTTCCAATGATGGGAGTTATTCACTGGAATACCTGCAACAACCCAAAATAATCACTAAAGATTTATTCAAATTGCTTGAGAAGATTAAAATAACATACCAATCAAAATAGAAGATAGAGATAACATCTTTGAATCTTTTCATCAGAAGAAAAGATAACCTGTCTAAATCCAAAATCAAAAAGGTATTCCACGTCCTACCCCAGACAATTTAATAGGTCAAATATCAACTCTATACATAAATTATACACCAGTTGTTTCATGAGCTCGGATATTGATGCCAAAATATCAAACAATAATTTTTAAGAACCTCTGCTGTAGAATTTTAGGAAGCAGACAATAGTCCCCATGTAATAAAACCAACATCAATTGCAAGATATTCTACCTCTTATTAAGAAAATTTTGGAAGAGTTAACAGTATCCATAAACAAGAATTAGATTAGTTCAACAAGAGTCTCCTGACACAGATAGCAAATTAGGAAATTTGAGTTGGATGAGAGAGGTTTCAAATGCCACACTCCGAATAATACTGCAATATGCTTCCCTATTCATTAGATTTAGTACTAGAAAAAAAGTTTGCTTAGTTTCATTTCCTGGATCACAAAGTATGATTGTTAAATCAAGCAGTAAGTATGAGTATCATATATGTCAACGGACGAGGCTCCTCTCCAGTACACTAATCTCTGCAGTTGGTCCAGTGCATATTTAATTTAATGACATCTGTCAATTTTAAAATCTAATGGTCCACATTTATTTAAATAAAGCAGCCTTTAAACCATGGTTAAACCTTCCAATTCCTATCTGATTTAGTTCTTTCCATACTAATAGCATAAATTTAGGTGAGAATCTTGTTGTTTTATTTGTCATCTCTACATCTTGCTGCTTCTATAAACATTAAACTCAATTTTATGATTTTAGAACTTTGATTGTTCATGTATTTTGTTCATTCTTCCGATAACTCTAATTATATTCTCTAATCCTCTAACATTATACAGAGATTAATTTTTAATATGAGTAGAAAACTAAATTGCATACAAAATTAAATGTGTAACGTTGAACTACTGTGAATTTGAGCTACTCTTACTCTCTTTTTATAATACTTTCATTTGTAATGATTTAAGAAAAAATAAGAATCGTCTCTTTTCGAAGCATCCTTGTATCCTTTAAGCTTTCCTAAACTATGAAAATCTTGGACAAGTGTGACCAAATTTTTTTCATCAGTCATAACCCAATGGCTTTCATCTTTAGTTTCGTAACAATGGGATTTCGTCACTTAATCTCCAGAAAAACTTCTGTTCATCAATCAATATTCTATTTTCTTGTGATCTTTGATTGTTGTTGTACCATCTAGGTGATTTAATCTTCTGAACTTGTTGATAATTGCTGCGTTTCTCCATGATTTTCGCGGTAAAAAATATCTTTTCAGCCAGAGATCTCTGACCAATATTTTCGCCTAAATTGATTGATCAGTAGATAAGGAAAGAACTAAGTTAGATAATTAGGAGGTTTAACCACGGTTTAAGAGGCTGGTTATTTAAGTAAATGTTGGCCATCAGATTTTAAAGTGGACAGATGTCACAAAACTAAATATGCACTGTACCAACTGGAGGGATTAGTGTACTGGAGATGAGCCTCGTCCTATGTCAACAATCAGTTTCAAAAATTTTGACAGGAACTATTTTAACACCTCCTCAACAGGAAATTGTGCACAAAGCTGTTGGATTTTTACTAAATCTGGTTATATTTGGAGCTTATTTGTCTCACACAGCCAACATGTTGACAGACAGTAAGGAGAAATAGGTGTGGTTAGACAGCAGTTAAGCAATCAAGATCCATTATCTTTATTGTATCTGTGATCTGTCATTGTGCAATTCATTGCAGTATAATCATATAAACAGAAAATATACCTGTTGCCTGAAGAGGTCAGCCCTAGAGGCACTCCTAGCCAAAATAAGTAGTCCTGAGACCAAGCGATCTAGGCGATGAACCGCTAATATAAGAGTCAAGAGAAGACTAGAACAAATTGCTACATTTGATGCAACAAGGAAAAGTACTCGATGACATTATGAACAGGACAAAAAGTTGTGCCCTGATGCTGCTAATGAAACAGAGGATACGAAATAAAGGTGCCAGCCCATACTCGGCTTGTAGTATACCAACGACCGTATTCTTGCGGTATTGTCCACATGGATGCACCTACAAATGAGAAGGATTGCTTACATTATACATATGGATGGTGAAGTAAGGCAAAAACAACAATATCATCAAAAATGAGTTAGCCATTCAATGCAAACATGAATACTAGATCATTGAAAGGTTATGACATGGTGAGAATCTATTTAATCTACAACCTTCAGTACTCCAAAGGAACAGATCGCAAGCATGCAATCAAGTGGCAAAAGTGAAATATGATGCAGCATGTAAATGAAGAATGGAGATAAGTGTCAACTCTGAAACAAAAGTTAAGTACTAGGTCTTTGAAATATTGGAGGCAATAGAAGAACGTTTCCACATGGGTGCACCTATATGTGAGAAAATGTGTACATTATTTACATGAATGGTGAAACAGGGGAACGATAGCAATTAGATGATGAAATGCCAGTTCCAACATGAGTTACGCGTCCAAGATATAAGATTTTAAAAAGTTGTGGCATTGCACAACTACCTCTTAAACTACAATGTTCTCTATATCTTCTAAGGGCCAACAAATATAAGCAGGTGTTTGAGTGTCAACACAACTAATAGTGGCTTTCAGGACCCAAGCCCTTTAGTAACAGAACTTCACCTTTTTTCCTTTTGACTTGTTGATCAATATTTTTTTTTTTTAAAAAACACCTTTTCTCCTAATTCTTACTATCTTCTGGTGAGAGTTCAAACATAGTAGATTCATTAGCCATCTTGATAAAAAGAAATTTCAAGTTATGCAACCATGGAAATACACGAGAATTAGACAAAGAATCAGTGAATCAAACTGAAAAAAAGAGAAGAGGAAAAATAGAAATAAAATAAAAGCGAGTATAGGAGCATGGTTATGCACTTTACTTTATCTGAAATAAAAGAGCTTAACGTGAGTTGAACCATTGATAACAGGAGCTTACCTATGTTCTTTAGGTCAATATTGTAATATCAGATCTAAACACAAAACTATATCATAATTTATGTAAACTTATTCTAAACAGAAAAAAGAAATGTTCAAGTTACCAATTTCAAAAAAAAAAGGTCTAGAAGTGTTGCATGCTAGATTCAAGTTATGCCAGCTAATCATTCCACTTTAGTTTCAGGATTGATGGATTCTTAAGTGTACTTGAGTAATGGCATGATAGGTCCATTGGTTGTACTATATTATCTGTCCACTCAAGGTGACCACATTTATAGAATCAGCAAGGGCAGAGTGTCTTAAAGATTCACCTAATATATACAAATTATTCTGAGCATCAGTAAGTATTGGTTCTTTTCAAAGTTCCAAATGTTCTTAAGTCTTAACATATTCCAAGCAATCTTCACGTATCACTTCCTCAAGAAAAAAAAAGTATAACGAGAGAATCATTATTAGCTTACAGGAACAGAAGCAGGCTTGCAAACTGTCAGCACATCTGGTTCTTCACATAGTATTTCGACATCCCATGACATCACTGGTGGTTCATGCCTACAGCCTTTTGTTAGTCATATTCTCATAATTGCATAACAGAACAGAATTAGGAAATATCAAAGCAGATCTGAGTCTAAGATCTATCATTTACATGCGTTAAATTAAGAAAACCAAAATCTATTAAAGGATTGAACACAGAAGAAACCAACCAGAAGGATAGTATCGATAAACAAATTGTCTGAGACCAGAACTTGAACGGTACGAACCTGTGCACGAAATGGCTAATTTTTTGTGATGACTGAACTACATATGAAACAGACACCTTTTGTCCATCAACTTGTATACGTCCAGACTTAACGGCAGATTCCTAGCATAAGTCAAAACCTTCAAATTCAGCTATACACAGAATTCCACGATCCATTAGCTACATAAATGACCAAAATGTGCTCGACGAGCAAGGTAAGCTGTAAATATATGCCATCATCACTCAGTTAATTCGAATTCACATAATTTCTTATTCAAAAACTACAATCACAGTGCAGCCTACTAGAAATGTAACATATATCAAACAATTACTTATAATTGCAACCATTTAAGTACCACAGACACAGGCATATTCAACACAGACGTGAAATGCAACAATTAGCACCAACATACATAGTAATCACGAGGTCTTCCTTTAAATTCATCAGAGAAGAGATCAACAATTGTCTTCCCAGCCCACCTATTCTTCACCTGAAAAATCAATTTGAATTCAAATACAGGGTTTAATTAGGGTTTTGACAAATTCATTAAGACAGTGACAAAATCAATCAGCAAGAGAGAGCAGCAGTCGTACATGAGAGATGAATTCGAAGTAGTAAGGCTTAACATAGCGTATTCCTGCACAAGTAAAGCAGAAAAAAGGCATAAAAGTTTGTTGCAGAACAAAGACAGCGTAAAGTGGGAACTGAAGAGAAAAAAAGTTACCATTACGGAAGATGTAGTCATGGCGTTCCGGTGGGTTGGCGGGAGTTTGCCACACAATCTCCATATCCTCTCGCTTCCTCTTCGTATTCATGTTCATGGTGAACGGTAACCTCCCAAATTTTATTACTGCGAAAATCAATCCAAATTTTGTAGTATTTTTCTATTTCGATACCAGTGTCCTTTTTTTCACTTTTTCGTAATTCATTTATCAAAAAAGGGTCAAAACTTAAAATTATTCTTAAACTATCCAAAATTACTTAAATATATCCTTAAATTATATTTTGACTCAAAAATATTCTTTCCGTCAAACTATTGGGTCAGACCTACCCTTCAAGTTAACAAAAGTATCCATGTGTGTGTAAATGCCACATAGACACCACATGGATGCCACATGTGTACGTCAAACAGATCCCACCTACACATAGACGACTACGAAAAAGGGTAAAAAATATCCTTAAACTATTCGAAATAGCTTAAATATATCCTTAAACTATATTTCGGCTCAAAAATGCCCTTTCCGTCTAATTATTAGACCACACTTGCCCATTTGTTTAACGGAAGCATCCATGTGTGTGCTAAAATGTCACATGGACTCCACATGTGCACGCCAAATACACCTCACCTCCACATAGATGATTCAAAGCCTTAATTTCACTCTTTTCCTCTCATTTCATCCTGAAAAGTATATATTGAACTAAAAAATAAATGAAAACTTGTATACGTAACCGAATGATGTAGAGAAATTGCAATTTGACGACCATTTCAAATACAATAAAAGAAACGATCTAAGGTATAATATAAACACATTCATTTAATTATTCAATTAACACTAATTTATTATTTTAATTTCTCTTAATAAATTAATTTTATTTAAACAAATCTTAGCGAAGCTTTCTTGTTGATTCAACTCACGGCCATGACGCAAAATAGCAGTTGCCGTAAGAGACCTAATATAATTATCACCGGGGAAGACGACTACGGCGGCTTCTCTGGCGGTGGTGACCGAGCTCCGCCACATCAACATCGGCGATTTCGCTAATGAGGAAAACTTGACGAACGGTTGGGATGACACCTTCGATTACTACTACATCAACGAAGACCTAGTAAGTCTTTATAGATTTCTTTATTTTTTTAATTTTTTTTACCAATTACCCTATTTTTCTTCAAGTTTTGAGCTTTTGTGGTTCCTAATCTAGAAGATGTTCTAAATGATTATTAAGGAAGTTTTACATTTTATGGAAAGTTAAAGAAACATTCAATATAATATGATTTAAGGATTAGATAGTAGAATTAATTTAAGTTTTGTTTAAGTTGTGATCTTCAAAGTATAACATATTAGTATCGGAATAAAATGGAACTGAATTGAGTCAATGTATATTGTATATTCATATAGATATACCCAAATAAGGAAAGGATGACATGAGGAGAAAAAGAGTGAAATTAGGGCTTTAAGTCGTCTATGTGGAGGAGGGGTGTGTTTGGCGTGCACGTGTGGAGTTCATGTGGCATTTTAGCACACACATGGATGTTTTTGTTAAACAGAAGGGCAAGTGTGGTCCAATAGTTAGACGAGAAGGGCATTTTTTAGCCGATATATAGTTTAAGGGTATATGTAAGCTATTTCGAATAATTTAAGGATAGTTTTGACCCTTTTCCGTAGTCGTCTATGTGGAGGTAGGGTCTGTTTGGCGTGCACGTGTGGCATCCATGTGGCGTCCATGTGGCATTTAACACACACATGGATACTTTCGTTAAGTAGAAGGGTAGGTGTGGCCCAATAGTTTGACGGAAAGGGTATTTTTTAGCCAAAATATAGTTTAAGGATATATTTAAGCTATTTCGGATAGTTTAAGAATAGTTTTGACCCTTTTCCATTCATTTATTATAAGAGCTTCTTAATCTTAATAAAATAAAATAATTAATTAAATTATAAATTAATTAATTCAAAACATAAATTACTATTCAAATTATTAAATGTCTAATGATTTTTGAATATTCATAAGAGATAGTAATTATATACATAGATAATTATATAGAACTACACTTCAAATTGTTAATGAATCGTTAAAGATGGCTTATATTATTTTAAAAATGATAAAATTACTTGAAAACAAGTTGAAAACATTTTAAATTTTTATAAAAACTAATCATTTCAAAATTGTTAGAAAATGAAGAAGATACATATAAAATAAAATCCAACTCATTAAATTAATGAAATTGCAAATGTAAATATTTGTAAATGATTAGACTAACCGTCAATTGAAGAAAGCGGAACTTGAATATACAATTGATTAAAAAAAAAAAATGTACTGCCATAAAAGCTCGGCATAATGATCACTGCGTCGATGTTTCATCGCTAGTCAATTTATCTTTTTTTATTTATTTTAAAAGTTTCTTAAAAAGTAGAATAAGAATTTCCGATTGAGGTATTTGAGAAATTTATATTTGTGTAACGCACTATAAAAAATATATATTAAAAAAGAATTACTATCAATTAATTGTGAAAGTAAATTATTTTCAGCTTAATTATGAAAGTGCAGAAAAAATCAAAGAAAGTATCTTAGTTAGGGATGTCAATGAGGTGATGTGGGTGTGATGCAGATTTAAAGCTATACGGGGTAGGGTGGGGCAGTCTCTAACCAGATGCAGGGTGGAGCGGGTCAAAGCCCTAATTTTTAAAAACTAAGCGGATGCAAGTCTCATTCCTTCTTGTATTCTATTGTTTCTAATTTGATGAAAGTTCTTCTATTGCACAAACTACTAAGCGAAAAGTGTTATGAACCCAAGTCCAACCCAATATGAATATCAAGATCACACAACTAGTTGTTGGGCTGGCAAGACCTATTGGAGCCGAGAACAAGTAATTGGGTCAAGCTAATTTGGGATTCGGGTCAAGTAGTGGGTGTGGGAACGGTTCCATCAACAGGGGTAGCGGTCAGTGATTCAAGGGTTATGCAAATTGTTGAGAAAAATGTCTAGTCTTCCAATCTCCTTTCTATGAGTTCTGCTTCTCATCCCTTTCTTCTACTTGTGTTTTTCAATTTCCATTTTGTTCTTAAATTTCTTTGTAATTTCAATTACGAGTTAGTGAAATAGATTTGTCGGTTGTTTGAATTTGAATTGTGTTGATTTTGATATTGGGTTTGTTACATTGGTGCTTTCATCGATGTAGTCTAATGGAAGTTGTGGTTTTAGATCGATTTAATGGCAACGCTAATCTAGAGGACTGGATTTATAGGGCTGAGCGATACTTTACTTTTCTAGGCTTCTCTGAGGAACACTGGCTGCTTCTTCCTTCCTTCTAAATTGATGGTGAAGCCCTTGAGTGGTTCTGTTGGATGTTTCGCAACAAACAATTTTTTTATTGGAATTATTTTAAGAAGAAGTTAGCCCTGCGTTTTTGGAAACAAACCGATGCAAAGTCTCTTGTGGTGGACACTCAAATTACCAGAATTCTTGCTTTGCTACAGAAGCTAGAGGGCAAATGTTCATTTATATCTCCATAGGTTCTAGTAGAAGATGGCGGGATTAGTGTTGTTACAGTCCTTAGCAGAGAGATTTTTTTGGCCGAAGAAAACTCAAGGTATGTTTATAATGCTCAGAGTCATCTAAAGTTGTTTGGCACTTATATCGTTGAACATTCAAGTCATGTAGACAATATGTTCGACGAAATGTCTACCAGAGTTTTCACCAAAGTACATGATTCTTCTGCCTCAAGATTTGTAGCTGATTTGGACGATATTCAGTCACCTAGGGTGTTAGACGAATGTTTTCCTAGTTGCTGCCCCATGATAGTCGCAGAGGTGCAACCCGATACTCCAAACGATATGCTTCATGAAGAATCACCAGGCCTTAAACACAATGACGCCCAACTAATCAATGATTGTTCTCCAAAAGATATGTCAAAGAGGTATGTCACTGCTACTTTTCTGGATCGTGACTCAAAAAAATCGAAAATTAAATTTGAGACCTTTGACAACATATATCTTGCTGAGTTTTTCTTGGAGCCTGAAATTATTGAGGATCTATATTATGAAAAAAATAATATGGAGTTTGAGAATAACATTGCACAAAGTAACAGGCCTTTGAATGAATTGATGTTTGTTGTGAAACATGGAAAATTTACTTGTGAATTTAATACTCACAATATTTTATGTCAATTTTCATTTAATTGCGGTGACATTGTCGTTGTTCTTAGAACTGCAACAAATCATTTTGTATAGGATCCATGTATAAGTTTCAAGTCTAAGGCTGTCATTAGTTATACAGTTAACCTGAAGCCATTATTGTTATTGGGCTCTATTGATACATTTGGCTGCATCGCTTATGATAACTCTATGACTCTAGCGTGGGATCCCGGACAACAAAGGTGTATGCATGCGTCCGTTTTGCTATTTGTTCTTCCATTGGCAGTTACTACTTCTTTAAATTTTAGATTTCAGAACATTTTTGCTACATGGGCTATTGTAGACGAGATGGTTATGCTGGAACCAAAAATGCATGATATATACTCTGAGGTGAATCCTATGTTTGATCACAGTTCCCAAAGAGTTGCATCGATGGCGATACAATCAATTGCACCTTTAGATATCATACGACTTCCCAAGTTATTTCGATTCCTACAACAACTATTAGTACAACTCATAAAAGGTGATTTCTCTTTACGAAAGAAAATAAGTGAGCAGTCTAGTATACTAAAAATGGCACCACAGGGAAAATAAGTTACACCAATTGTTTGTATTGCTTGGCTACAAGGCTGGATCAAGTCCACGACAAACTTGATTGAGCAGGAGTTGTGTAATTTCTCTACGCTTGAGGAGATCATGGTTTTCTTTGGTGCTCAAGGTGTACCAGCTAGTTATGCTACAGAGATTGAAAGTGAGCTTGAATTTTTGAAAGGTGCTTCAATTGTTGATGCTTATGTTGTTCACAAGTCAATACTCGAGGAGAGTAAAAGTAATTCTATCTTGAGTAGTTGGGGGAAGTTTATAACTACTACGAGACTTATGTGCTATCTTGCCCATTTCGGTGGCCATAGACTTGTTGAAGAGCGTATTGTAGCACAACAGATTCAACTTGCAGAGCTTAGAAAATCATCTGGTGCAGCCATGAGACTGCCTCTCCTCGCAAGCTCTCAAGCCTTTCTTGCTATAATTCTTCAACAGAAATATCATTATCTCTCCCTTCTCTCTGAAACACCTATGGAGGTAAACAAAAAGTGTAGATTGAGGGATCCTGAATCATTTTCCTATCTCCAACAATCTTATTGCTATGAAATAATAGCATGTATTACTTGCTCATTATTCTGTTAATATAAAAGAGGTATTGAAAATTGCTTGGCTTGGCAAAAGAGAGAAGATGAAATTGTTTAGAATTGTGGCCTTTGTTATGATTCTTGGTAATATGGAATTCTCTGAAGGCAATGAATTTGTTTCCTCAATTCTGCAAGTTGACAGTGTTTGGTTTATACTTCTCACCACTATCATAGCTCTCTACACACACTTGAGTCTTGGAAGATTCAATATTATATTGTCCGTGTGGCTCTACTCGAACTTTGAGGACAAGGTTCTTATTGAGGATGAGAGTATTGTTATGAACCAAGTCTAACCCAATATGAATACCAAGATCACACAAATAGTTGTTGGGTTGGCAAGACCTATTGGGCCGAGAACAAGCAATTGGGCCAGGCTAATTTGGGATCCAGGTCGAGTAGTGGGTGTGGGAACTGTTCCATCAAAAGGGGTAGCGTAGCGGTCAGTGATTCAAGGGTTATGCAAATTGTTGAGAAAAATGTCTAGTCTTTCTCATCCCCTTTCTATGAGTTCTGCTTCTCATCCCTTTCTTCTACTTGTGTTCTTCAATTTCCATTTAGTTCTTAAATTTCTTTGTAATTTCAATTACGAGTTAGTGAAATAGATTTGTCGGTTGTTTGAATTTGAATTGTGTTGGTTTTGATATTGGGTTTGTTACAAAAAGTTTCAAATTTTGGAGAGAACATTTTCTTTTAACAAAATAAATTAAATTAAAACAGTGTGAGCAAAAACATATGTGATAACTGATAAAGCCAAACTAGTAGATTCAATAAGTATTTTTGATCTCAAGATGGTAAAAAAATACTATCATATATGTAAAGTCCTAACACGGCGAAACTCGCAAAAAAAAAATCATCGACTTTGCTTTCAACGTCAACGTGCATCATTCGCTTTTGCCTTTAATTTGTTCAAGTAAAATCATTAATATCTCTCGTTAGTTCAACAAATTTTATGGTGTTCTAAACAATTTTGTTTAGACTTTTAATTCGATGTACCACATTGATCTGTAACGTTGGCCAAAAATTTAATAACAATATAACTTACTTTATGTATGTAGCAGTAATAATTTAAGTGGGGTGAGACGGAGTAGATTTATGCGGACAGAACGGGACGGATTAAAAATAAAAGAAAAAATAAAATGCAGGACAGAACAGGGCGGGCCAAGAATTATATGAGTTAAACTAAATTCGTCTAGTACTCGCCCCGCATTGCTTCGTTATCATCCCTAATCTTAATCAAATAGAAACTCTTATGGGAATTTAATTCACGACTTTAATCTTTAAGTTAGAAGATTATAGTTCTTGAACGAAACAATAATGCTTTGTAGTGTTTATTCGCACATAAAGTATTTTTTTTATTTTTTTCATTTAGTGTTCGATATTCGTATTGGAGTTCAATTATTTTAGATTTACGTCGCATAGGGCCTCATTCATAAAAAGAGCCCTATAAAAAAAATTTATATACAAAACTCGAACCAAGACCTCTAATTAAAACAACCCACATCTTTGTGGTAGCATAAAGTAGTCGTTTTGTGGTTATCACAGGAAAAAAAAATAGCTAGTTTTTCAATGCCCTTCTATCTGGGAAATAAAAACACAAATAATTACTATAGAAACTTAATTAGGCTCCTTAGCTACAACTTGTCTAGTTATACTCCATATCTATAGTTTCGGTAGCCATGAATATTTTTGTTTGTATATTTCGCATGAATTTAATATTATATATAATTAGAGCTGTCAATATGGGCTAGCCCACCCCATCCGGGCTAACCCATACAGGCTTTGACATTTTACGGGTCAGGCCGGGCTAGCCCATTTTTGGTGTGGGCCAGAAAATGGTCGGTCCAGCCCACAAGTACGTGGGTTACAGGCTTGCCGGGCCAGCCCACTTTATTAAAAATTATATTTTTTTTATAATTATTAAAATAAATTATAAATTGTAATTTAAAAGTATTATCATAAATATCGACAAAACAATATTACATGGTGTTAAT
>JAJOOO010079444.1:0-74723 GCA_029582685.1 Solanum piurae | reverse complement strand
AAAATATTTTACCATCGTTTGAATTTAAACAGACTCCAATGTGATACCCGATAGTATGAGAAGTTCAAGGGGTAAAATGTGAAACTCCAAAAAGTTAAGAGCACATACATAAATATAATTCTTCCTTTGGCTCACAAAATATTGGGATAAGCCAAAAGAGAACTCCTAGCGTTTGAGAAGAAGAAGAAGAAAATGGAGAAGTACTTTGGAAACGCATACAGGGGTGACCCGGGAGTGCCACACGCCGACCCGGAACGATTCGTGAATATATGGATCGGGTCTGCTGCTTTCTCTGCTCTTACATGGATCAATCCCTACATGTGGACTCTTACCAATCAATACAAGTAAAACCTGCAAAACTCACTTTCACTTCCTTTTTTGCAACAATGTTTTGTTGTTTTTCATATTTGTTGTTAATTTGATAAAAAGGTTATCTTTATTTGGCTAAATTCTTGATCTATGTAGTGTGTTTGTAGTTTTGAGGAGTAGTATTGAGTTATGGTGTTTGTGGTGCAAAGAGCTATTAAAGCAAGAGTGATAGCTGTAAAGGGGTTGTCTTTATTTGTCTCAATTCTTGTTCTATGTAGTGTGTTTGTAGTTTTGAGGAGTAGAATTGAGCTATCGTGTTTGTGGTGCAAAGAGCTATTAAAGCAAGAGTGATAGCTGTAAAGGGGTTTTCTTTATTTGGCTCAATTCTTGTTCTATGTAGTGTGTTTGTAGTTTTGAGTTATGGTGTTTGTGGTGCAAAGAGCTATTAAAGCAAGAGAGGGAGAGAGCTGTAAAGGGGTTGTCTTTATTTGGCTCAATTCTTGTTCTATGTAGTGTGTTTGTAAGTTTGAGGAGTAGAATTGAGTTATGGTGTTTGTGGTGCAAAGAGCTATTAAAGCAAGAGAGGAAGAGAGCTGTAAAGGGGTTGTCTTTATTTGGCTCAATTCTTGTTCTATATAGTTTTGCTTACAATGTTTTTTTCTTCATATTTGTTGTTAATGTGAAGAAGGGGTTATCTTTATTTGGCTGAATTCTTGTTCTATATAGTGTGCTTGTAGTTTTGAGAAGTGGTATCAACTTGTGGTGTTGCTGGTGCAAAATGATCTATGAAAGCAAGAGAAAGAGAGAGAGAGAGTGTGGTAAAGGGTTTATCTTTATTTGGCTCAAATTCTTGTTGTATGAAGTGTGTTTATAGTTTTGAGGAGTGGTATCAACTTGTCGTGTTGGTGGTGCAAAGAGCTATTAAAGCAAGAGAGTGTGGTAAAAGGGTTATCTTTATTTGTCTCTATTCTTGTTCTATTATTGTGCTTGTAGTTTTGACTAGTGGTATCAACTTGTGGTGTTGGTGAAAGAGAGTGTGTGTGTGGTAAAGGGGTTTTATCTATTTAGCTAAATTCTTGTTCTATATAGTGTCTGTAGTTTTGAGGAGTAGTGTGGACTTGTGGTATTGGTGGTGCAAAGAGCTATTAAAGCAAGAGAAAGAGAGTGTGATAAAGGGTTGTCTTTATTCGGCTCAATTCTTGTTCTATATAGTGTGCTTGACTGTTTGTAGTTTTGAGGAGTCGTATCAACTCTTGGTGTTGGTGGTGCAAAGAGCTATTAAAGCAAGAGTAAGGGAGAGAGTGTGGTAAAGAGGTTATCTTTATTCCGCTCAATTCTTGTTCTATGCAGTGTGCTTGTAGTTTCGAGGAGTGGTATTGACATATGGTGTTGGTCAACTTTTGTTGCATTTAAAGTAGGTATGGTGCTTGTTAGGAATCTTTGTAGTTTGGTTAGGAACTTGTACGTCTCTTTGGGGATGAGTAAGACGTTCTACTTTTAGTTGGTAGTGTTGCCTCTAGTTTTAGAGAACTTCTACTTTGCGGTAAATGACTAATTACTTGGAAGTGGAATCAAATAAGTTCGAAGAGAACATAACTGGCATAAAGGGATTCATATAGCCACCAAAAACTAGTCTTGGATAAATACAGTGGTTTATCAAATTATGATGTTAAGAATTGAAGTAGAGTTGAGGTCCATTTGGCATTGTAAAACCACAAGGGAGGTCTTTTTTCACCTTGCAAGTTCCTTTTCTTTTTGGGTGGACAAGTAATTAACCTTCAAAGCTGCTCTTGATCTTTATCATGATCAAGTTAAGGCTGTTCTTGATGTGATTATGATTGAGTTAAGGGCTGTTGAATTTACTCTGCCGGTTTCTCTTTACAGTTTAGAGTTAAAATATGTGGGGTCAGTCCATATCAAAAAGATAATTGAGTCAATCTGTTTTTTATCAAGGGGTTGAATAAGTTGTTTTGCCTGCTCACTTTAGCTCTTTCTCCATCCCCGTTGAGATGTCCGGAACATTGTCGACGCTTTCAGTTGACATGTTTTTAAATGGAAATATCGGTGAATATAGGTTTTGCGTATTTAGGTTTCTAAATCTTCTTAGTGGATATATTACTAAAAATTAGTTTGCAGACTGTCAATAGAAGGTTCGTGCACACTAATGCCAACTCAAAGAATATAGTGTTACTGTAATAAGTATCACTAGTTTGTGAGTGACAGTAGGCATTCTGTGATTTTTTTCATTTGTGCAAAGATTATATTGCTGAAATAAGTGTCACTAGTATGCTGAGGGATTAAATTGTCATTAGGATCATTGAGTTGCAGAAGTTTAGGAATAAGTAGCGCTTGATTCATGCTAGCAGGTCGTCTCTGTGCTTCATTTTCATTTTTTCTTTCAATTTGTATCTTAAAAATTAATGCATACACATCTCTCTATTTTGTGTTCCGTTCTTCTTAAGTTCCCACCTTTTCCAGCTAAATGGCATCTGTTGGCATTTGACCAACAAAGGAGCAGTACATTCATGCTAAGTTGAACTCCTAATCCTTCTCACTATTTTTCTTCTGTTTCTCATTAAGAACAAAGCATTTGTTGATTACAAAAATGGATCAGGGATTTACCTTAAGTAAAGCAAAAACTAAAATGTTTGAGGATATTTGACAATTGCCTCAGACACGTAAAAGGTCTTAGTGTTTGCACGACCTCAAATAAAGGAAGATCACACTCACCCGAACTTTGTCGGAGGTTTAAATCTTGGGAACTTCTTAAGTATTGCTTTGCCCAAGACGTCCAAATTAGGGCCATGAGACACATCCCTGTAGAACAGTTCCATATTCACTAGAGAAAAACCTCAATGCATGATGACTGTAGAATGCTTAGCTTGTTAGAGATTATCTGTTTGTGCTTTCATGTAAATCTTAGTAATAGGGTAGGAGAAACAAAAGATCGCAGAGGTTTATATTCTTTTTGCAAAATGTTGGTGCAAAGGGGTGGTTTGCTGGGAGTCTGAGTGAACTGAAAAGGGTAGTAAGAGGTAATATGAGGCTCCCTTCTACTCTTTTCTTCCCCCTTTTTTCATGAGGCTACCTTCTGCTTTCCAAGTTCACATTTGGAGTTAGATTAGATAGGTCATATCTGAAGAAAATTGGGTCATTGTTATCTTTTCCTATGCTTATTTGTTTATCACTTTATACTAACAATTTTAAAGGCTCATCTTTCGAGATCTGAAATACAATGCAAGAGTGATAATTGATTAAAGCATAATCCATACATTTTTTTTTTAAATGGAGCCTGGTTGATCATTTCACTTAAACATCATTCAAAGCTACCGTGCATTCTTAGTTTGTGATGGGAGCTCACTTTTTCCTTCTTGATCTTATTAGAGCTATGCTTCTTGAGTTGTGGATGCTAGTATAGCTTCAAAACTTTAGTTTTGACGTAGTTGAACTCCACTATGGCTAATTGCCAGTAGTCTGTTCCCCAGCAAGTGATCACATCTTGCCATGTTGGGTACTGGCAGTAGTAATTGTTGTCTCAACGACAACCATATTACTGCAAGATTGAGATTCCTTTTTAAAAAATTCAATTTTGCGGTGTATCTGACTTATTGAGTATGTTGTTATGTGCAGCTGGCATGACAAAGCCATGCTTTTTGAGCAATATCACTGGAAGAAAGCTCTCAAGAAAAATCAGGACTATGAATTTAAGGTACTCGTGGTTCTTAGGTTTCTTATGTTATGATTATGTTAACTCTTATGCGCCATAAAAGGAAGACGGCTTTTGTTCCAATGCTTTTTGTTTCAAACTAGGATGAAATTACTGAATTTATGTTTCTCATTTGAGTTTCATTTGTTGCAGTGGAACCAGTACATGGATAAAGATGCCCGAGACTCGTACTACTTCAATTGGCCTGTTTACTTTCCATAAGCTTGTCCAATGTATCAACATGCTGCTGTTTCCTTTTGAAATTTCTGTTGATACTATGAATTCAAACATTTTTAGCCTCTGAAAAGTTTGGTGATATTCCAAGTGCTGCATGATTGCTTCCCTTAGTTTTCTTTAATTAATGGTATTACTGGTTTTCCTATTTGAACTTCATACTACTGTGTCCTTGAGTTCTACTTGATCTTGAGATGACAAAAGAGGCGAACGATCCATGTCCAGAAATTCAGAGTATTCTCTCCCCAGCCTCTATCTTTACGAAAGGTAGGGGTAAGGTTTGCGTACACATTGTCCTCCTCAGACCTCACTTGTGGAATTACGGTGGTTATGTTGTTATTTGGTACTCAAATAGTGTTTCAACCCTACAAAGAGTGGATAACTAGACTACAGTTTAGTCCTGAAATATAGTTACTACAAAGCACCAACATTGGAATATGTTTGAGTCTTCTTTTTTGCAGATTTTTCTGCAACTCCTCTGGTTTACAAAGTACTTCAAGAACACCATTCTGGTAGGTGTTTGGACATGCGATTTGGAATTGATATCATGATTTCAAATTTCAAATTCTTCAAAAAAAAAAAACAGGATCTTTGGGTTTCCAAATTGTGACTTCAAAATCTTTTAAAGAGAAAATGCATAATTACCCAATTCGTGAGAACACAATTGCAGTAGAAATGGCTGAAAAGGGTGTATTTATTGTGAATATAAATAGTTTCGTGGGGTAATAGCTGCAAACTTTAGGTGTCTATTTAAAAAAATGGTACAAGTTTAATGGGGTAATTATGTATTTTCTCTCTTTTAAATGTAAAACTTGACTCATAAGTTTATATTTTGTAAAAAAAACACAGCATTTTAAATTTTTCGAAAAAAAGTTCATGCTCAGCGTGAAAAAAAAATCCGTACCATCTTTATGTGTTTTTAAAAGTTTGTAATTTATAAAAGAAACACATAGATATGTGACTTATCAATTTTCCACATATCATGTTTAGGACTACAAAATTTAAAAACATTTTGATACATTCTACGTACCTTTAGTTTAAGACTACAAGAGATTCAAATATTTTCTTTAATGTGTCAAGTCAAAATCAGATAAATCATATGAAACACAAGAAGTATATTATATATATTCTCTATAATAATATTTTGGTATAGAGGTAAAAAAAATAAAAATTGATCTTGGACAAATGAATATTATGATCAACTTAGTCTAGGGAACATATGAAGTTCCTAAGAGAGTTCAATATTTATTATGGTCCATCTACAAATGGTTGTCACCTGCAATTCCTAATGTAATTAAATCACTTGTATGACTTTTTCCACAATTATTGCAAGTCTTCTTAGTTGTCATGTATTGTCAAAATTAAATCAAAATGCACTCTTAATCATCTTTGGAGATATTTTAAAAAATTGATTAAATTTTTCTGGAATTTAAGTTGACTAGTTCTTTGTCTAATTCTGTCTGAGCCTAATTTTCAGTTATCAACTCCTGTTAAATTTGTTGAGAGAAGAGTCAAAATCACACTTAAAAGAATTCAGATATGCGAGTTTTTTACCTGAACGATGGTGATAATTTAGGTCGGAAAAAAGAACAACTGATAGTTGAGGTGTGTTATGATAAATAATTGGTGATAGATAGGAAACTTTCACACCTGATGGTTCAAGTATCAAAACTCGAATAATCAGGATACTTTAAATGTGTTTTGACTATTAATTTTTTTTTTTTAACCTTTTCATGATTGTGTCTTTCATACACTGAAAAATGGGCACACTTGATTTGCTTCCCTCTAGACATGTCAAATTGTGGCTTTGTTGACCGTCAATAAATATCGATAATTTTTTATTTTAATAGTATGTGTAAGTGGATAATGTTGAAAGGTACTAATGGTTATATATAGTTTTAATCATTTTAGATTTTATTCATAGATAAAAGTGTTGTTTTATGATTATTGTTCATGCTTAGAGTGTAAATCATGTAAAATTCATTCAGAGATATAATAAAGAGAGTTATCATGAAATAAGAATTACATATTCTAGCGTAACCTATATCAATAAATTAATGGTGCATTGTCCATAAAGAAAGTAAAATAAAAATGAGTTAATAAATATGTCTTAATAATACAATTAAACAAACACAAACGACTGTATTACTACTAGAGTATGTTATTCTTCATTTGTCCATTCTAATTAAGGTATTAAACTATTTTTAAACTCTCTATCGGTACAAACATAATTAAACTATTTTTATTTAGTAGTAACTTATCTTATTTTTAAGATTATCGATCCTACCTTTAAAGAAAACTTCCATATAAATAGTTTAGTTGACCCTATAATGTAAAAATAATAATCTTGCAATAACCATATGCATTGTATATTAACTTAATTAAATGGAAAAAAACATGTTTATCTTAGATACCCACATCGAGCTCTTACGAGATGAAAAATTTGTTTATATGTTTTGAGCGGTTTTCATCTTTTCATGATCAATTAACTTTTAAAATTGAATTGCGTCCAAGGTTCATTTTATTAAATATGATATCAGAGTCATCTGACTTACCCAAATTCATTGTTTACCCGATATTGATCCCGTTTTCCTTTTCTTGTAATGCATGTTATGTTGATATTGATGTTACTTACTTGATATTTCCCTTTCTCCCCACTTACTGTCTTTTGAATGTTTATTTTTTTGTCTTCCAACTAATATCTCATATGAAATTATTAATTAATATTTTAATGTAAATTCATTTCTTATTCACAACCGAATTTCTATTTAAACAATATATTAATTTATAATTATCATTTAAAATGCACCGGGAATATAATATGATATGCTTTTTATGTTGTGACCTTTCCATAATAATAGAACGACTTTATTTTATTATTTATATAAAATGAAAGGTACTATACTATTTCATTATAAGCAGACAATTCCATGATCAACATTAATACATATACTTTAGAAGATGTAACATTGTCCTTAAAATAATTAAGTCTAATTGAAGAATAACACAATCAAAGTTTGTAAATTTATTAATAGTTGAGCACAAGGCCTTGCATATATGTAGATTCTTAAATATCTTTTCATCTACTAACGTGAGACTTTAGTTCGAACATCCAGTAGCAAGAACCTTGTGTAATTCCTCGGCACGACAAGGAAATTCAAGAACACCTTGTTGTTTAAATCCATATTCATCTTCAGCTTGTTTTAATAATTTCAAAAATGATGGATGATTTAGCCAATGCAATTCCACCACAAACCTTTGTGGTTCCTCTTCAGGATTTACTGAAAGAACAACAAAATGTCCTTCTTTCACGTCATTCGGCACCAATAACGTCTCTCCACGTGGCATTTCATCGTGGAATTGATCAGTAGAACTAGTAGTAGCATTATTATTTGACCTCTTTTTGGATTTGAGAATCAATTGATGAAGATATTGAGCCTTCAATAACTTCCCAATGATCTTGGACTTCACCATATTTTGTGTATATTTGTTGTATATATGGAGTATATTGAATTTGGTTGTGGTTTTTTTATGGAGTTTTTGAAGGGGATTTATATAGAATATGGTGAAGGTTTATAATTAAGACACAATTTCTTAGATGATGAGTTTAGTGTTGGGTCCCCATAAAATGTGCCTAAATTTGCAACCAGCTATTTGGTCATATATTGCAACTATTTTGGTCATTTATTGCAATATATGATCCATCTTTTTCTCAATGCACTTTTTCCTATTAGATATTTATGCCTTGTCCTTTTGTTTGCTACCCAATGCACCTTCTTTTTTTTCTTGTTTCAATAAAAAAGGAACTTTGGGTACCTTATTTCGTACGAGTTTAAGTAATATGTATCGTTAATATAAATAATTTTTACCTGAGGTTATTTTTATTTTTTATAACAGAAGATATATCTTCAGTTTTGTTTTGTTTTTTAGAAAAAGGAGGGGATGCAATATGAAGACTTTACAAACTTAAACTCATTTCGTATCGTACAATATGTATGACTATGAAAGTTTCTCCATTAGGGGTTAGTTGTACCAGGGTAAAAATTTATTCATACTAAATATTTACATCATATTAATTAATAAAGGCATGACATGTGTTTATATAGACTCTTAATTAGAATTTAGAGCATAATAATAGTTAATTGACTTGCAAATTCACCTCATATAATCATTTTAGCCTAATCATATCAACCTAAGTAACTTTTAAATGAATTATTAACTGTCTTTTTATTCACTTAATCCAACTCGCTCATTTGACATCCTTACCTTCTGTTCTTTTTCTTATATATGTACGATCGATCCTGTTATTGGGGTCCTTTAGTTTTTGCTTTTATGCCCCACATACTTTGTTTATTTACTATATTAGGCAAGTAAACCTTTTTGTCCTTTAGATATAACTTATAAGACCACGTTCATGTGTCTTTCATGTTAACACGATATAAAGTCCTATCAATTTGATAGAATAATTTGTGAGTTAACCGACATGATAGTATATACATTAGGCGAAATGTATACAACATTTGAAGTTTTATCGAAAAAAAATATGATATAAGTTTGAATGAGATATCACGAGCTAGTGAAAATTAGAAATAATGATAATCGCGATAGCGTAAATGAAATAAGTTTATACGTAGGAATTAAGTAGTTATGAAGATGAAGACAAAGAAAAAGGGAGGGACCTTCTCTTCTAGTTAGCTACGTTTCTTTTTTTCTTATATTGATATTGATATTACTTAGTTTGATAAATCCCTTTCATCCTTTGAATGGGGTCCTTTTTGTAATTCACAAATATCTCAAATGTAATTAATAACTTGTTTCAATCTAAATACATGCAATTTGGCTAAAAGTATATGTTTATATTACGTTATCACCTCATATCTTATGTATAAATGTGTTGTTACATCATTATATTGGATGTTTTTTTAGTTTATTACGAGTTTTAAATGTGTAAGAAATGTATTAGACATTCTTATGAATAATGTAACGTCATCGATCACTTCTAAGTTCGAGAGAATAACTCTAGAAAATTACTACAATTGGTTAAGATATATTTGTGTTAAGAGGATATCCACAATTGATAAAGAATAATTTAGTGAGATTATAAATTCACTTTGATAATTGGGGAAATCACAATTCTAAGTTTTTACACTTCGATTACATTTTATCTCTTAGTTGATGATTTTATTGCTTAAGCATTTTCTAGTTAAGTAATTTTAAACAAAAATCTTAATCTTTAAAACTCAAAAATTGTTCAATTTTTTTTATTAGTATTATTGAATAGTTAGTGTTTGATCTATGAATGAAAAATGTTTTTGAGAAATATCTTTTATTTTTACTAGAGTAGAAAATAATTTTTGAAATTGAAAATATTTTTTAAAAGCAAACTTAAATTTTTTATTTGGAAAATATTTTCCAAAACAAACCTACTAAAATAGTTGATTTGGAAAACATTTTACCCAAACAAACATGAGAAAATTGAAAAACATTTTCCAAAAAATATTTTCCTTCATACGTGAGATTTATGGTGCTTTGATTAAAAAAAAATGTACGTGAGATTTTTACCTCATACAATTCTGTAGAGCTTCTCATTAGTTTCATTACTAATTTAAAAGATATTAAACTCCCTTTTAGGTGCTTCAATTGTTAACATAATAACAGTGTAAGTTTTGACGATAATGCTTATAGACATCTACACATGATCTAAATAACTATGCCAAAACATTTTTGATTTCGAGTTGATATATATATATATATATAGATAGATAGATAGATAGATGAGCCAAAAGGAGATATTTATTCAATAGTATAAAGGAATTATTTTTTCTTATACATTTTTTTTTTTGGAATTCCAGGATAATCCGCAGCCTCTGCCCTTCGTGTGAGCACTCTGTGGTGAGCACTTTGTGCACACTGGGTAAACCCCCCACTATATAATAGTCTGCAAATCACACAGGAAATATAAACCGCACTAGGCAAGCCCTATGCAACAGGCTCGACTCAGAAGGCACTAATCTTATACATTGATTAAACGAAACTATATAAAAATCTAACGATATTTTACTATTAACCTAGTAATAAGTAGTCTGTCAAAAATAATCCTTGGTGAATATAGCGAAAACTTCAAAAGGGCTTAACTCAGTGTCACACTCCTTGCTCTCAAAAACTTGCAAATTGCTTCTGTATTTGGCTAAGTCATTTGTAATTGTTTGACTGAACATGAAATTTAAAAATTAAATTATTTTTTTTAGAAATTTGTGATCTAATATAAGCTATGAATTTCTGTATAATTATAAATTATTTTGTTAAGGACAAAATAAGAAGGTTAAACATAGATTATTACCAAATGTAGGTATTATTCCTTTTAAGACAAACTAAAAGTAATGTCATATAAATTAAGACAAAAAATTCCACTTTATTTTATTTAACATATAAAATGAAAGGTACTAAACAGATAGTTCCATGATCAACATCATATGGATATAACATTATCCTCAACATAATTAAGTTTAATTGATCAATAACACAACTAACGTTTGTAGATTATTTTACATACATCATACATATCATTAAAAGTCATAAAATTAAAACTTTGTAACTGATCAAATTAAAGCACATAAAATAAAACGAAGAGAGCAATACTATTGCATCACTTAGATATCTTTATAGCATCTTGTTGATAACTTAGTTAAACTACAAAAGCACTAGTAGTAAATACATATATTTTTTTCTCAAAAGACTTTAATTACATCTTATATATGTATAACTTTTTATTAAATTTTTCGATTACCAACGTGAGACTTTGTTCGAACATTCAACAGCAAGAACCTTCTCCAATTCTTCGGCGCGACAAGGGAATTCAAGAACACCCTCTTGGCTAAAACCATATTCATCTTCAGCTTTTTTCAATAATTTCAAAAAAGATGGATGATTTAGCCAATGCAAATTCACCACAAACCTTTGTGGTTCCTCTTCAGGATTCACTGAAAAAACAGCAAAGTGTCCTTCTTTCACATCATTTGGCACCAATAATGTCTTGCCACGTGGCGTTTCGACGGAAAATTGATCACTAGTAGTAGTAGTAGCAACATTATTATTTGACATTTTTTTGGAATTGAGAATCAATTGATGAAGATATTGAGCCTTCAATAACTTCCCAATGATCTTGGACTTCACCATAATTTGAGATTAATTAATGTTTGATTGTATAATGAAAATTGTAGGATTTGGTTTGTTTTTCTTGTAGAACTTGAGTAGGGGATTTATAGTACTGCATATGTTCCAATTTATGTGTAACTTTCATTTTTCGAGAATCAAAAAATTTAAGTTTGATCGAGAATTTACGCATGAAATTTTCAAGGTTTTTGAAATGAATTTTATTTATTTGTAAACTACGTAAAATGTACTATAAGTCACAATAATTAATAATTAAAAATGTTCTAAAAGATCTATGAAAAACTTACGATCAAAGATAGATTTGTTTGAATATCGAAATCTGACGTAAAATAGAAAAGGAGGGAGTATAAAATATTGGGTCCCTATTGCATGTGTTTTGCAACCTTTTTTGTCATTGATGCAAAATATCATATGATCCATCTTTTTCCAAACTTTATGTTCTTGTTTTGTACTTGGTGGAAAAAAATTATTGAATTAGGTCAACTCATATATAAATTTTGATTTTGTACATATAGTACAATTTTTAAGTGAAGGAGGTTTAGATTATTCGAAAAACCTATGTACTCAGAAATTCAACGAACCTTATCCAAAGTTAATTTTAATATGATGTAATGTAATTCGCTTTGAGTCAAATTACTACACTTTATGCATAGTTTTTTTTTCTTTTTAATTATGAACGTGAGACTTTATTCACGCACTCAACCCAAAAGGAAAGTGTTTAGTAATTAGAGGGTTTATGTTCTTCCAAAATAAAAATAAAATGTTAGGTTAAGTGGATAAACTCCAAATGTTTCTTAAAAATATTTTAAAAATTACTGGACAGGTAGTTGCCAGATTAGAAGGAACAGAAAACAAAGCAGAATTAAGAGAAACATAATTAACAAATCAAATTAATGATAAAATGACCTTTCATATATTGCTCACATGAGAAGAAAATGATATGAAGGAAGGGCTAGTTAGATTTTCCATTTTGGGTGTGTTTGGTATGAATTATTATATTACACCAGCAGTAGTGGCGGAGTCAGAAATTTCACGAAGCATATCTTTGCTCTTTTAAGGTGTCTGAAACGACTGAACTACATCATATTGTTGTGTTAAGGGTATCCAGAATATAATATGTTATTTAACCATTTTATTTAGCATTTTACTTGTATATACGGTATAATTTTTCGACGAATTAGACACCCTGACATGGCTGCAGCTACGCCCTTTTATATAAGTGTTGTATATATAATAAGTCTTAAGTTTTTTTCACTATAATGCTTATAGCATCCACGCGTGAATCGTAATCCATAATAACTATATCAAAGGAGAAATTTATCCAATAATAAAGGATACCTCCATATATTAATATTCGAATCAACTTAGTAATAAACAGTCCACCAAAAGGACTTAATTCAGTGTCACATTTCTTGCTCTCAAAAACTTGTAAATTGTTTGTCACTCTATAGTAGTTTATTTGTCTCAATTTATGTGAATGTATTGGACTCGACACCTAATTTAAGAATAAAATAAAGACATTTGAAATTTGTAGTCTAAAATACATAAACATTTAAATAATTATAAACCGTCTCATTAAGAATAAAAAGAAAAATTGAAATATTAATTATTGTAAAATTTAGAAATAAATTATTCTTTTTAAGACAGACTAGAAAAAAATGTTATATAAATTGAGACATGAAGGTAAGGAAAAAGAGAAGCTTAAAAAGTTTCACTTCATTTTTTATTTATATAAAATGAAATGTACTAAGAAGACAACTTCCCGATCAAATATATATTTATGATGTATCATTGTCCTTTAAAGTAATCAAATCCAAATTCAGTCTATTTTTAAAAAAAAAAATCGTAACTGATCAAACTAAAATACATAAAATGAAACGGAGGGAATTGTAGTAATATTATTGTATCACTTTGATGTCTTTGTAGTAACTTGTTGAGTTTAGCCTAACCATAAAATACTAGTGATTGCAAATCTGCACGATTTTTTTAAAAAGGTCTTATATCTTTTTTATATATATATATATATATATATATATCCTTTTAATTAACTTTCCAACTATCAATTTTAGATTTTGTTCGAACATGCAACTAGAGGATTCAAAAACACCTTCTTGTCTTAATCTATATTCAACTTCAGCTTTTTTCAATATTTTCAAAAAAGATGAATGTGTTAGTCAATATAATTCCATTACAAACCTCTATGATTCCTCCTCAGGATTCACTGAAAAGACAATAAAATATCCTTCTTTCACATCATTTGGCACTAGTGATATGTTTCCACTTGTCATTTCATCGTGAAATTGGTCAATAGTAATAGCATTATTTAGCCTTTTCTTGAAATTGAAAATTAATTGAGCGTTCAATAAAATCTCAAAAAGATAGATTCAGAATGTAAAAATCTATAGCTTCAATTGTTCAAAAAAATCTAGCATTGGATATTTTAGATATATATAAGTTATGAATTTATGTTTATTTTTTACAGTATTATAATTTTAATAAAAATATTAAATATGCTTGGCATCAAAGTTATGAATTCAACTGACCTAGAATGGTACATCTGCCCCTGCTCTTTTGCATGTGCTTTGGTACCTTTTTGGTCTTTTATTGCAAACATATGGTCCATCTTTTTTCCCTTGTTCACTTTTCCAAACTTTTGTGTTCTTATTTTGCAATCATTGAAAATATCTATGATTGCGATATAGAGTGTTGAAAAGATGAGAAATTTGTAAATTCGATTATAATATATAAACATGTCATTACTACAATGGTTAGTATCTACAAATTAGACAAAAAATCTTTGCATACATAATGTGTAAATACATCATTATGAATGTTAGAACGACGATAAATTTCAACATTAATTAATATGGTGATTAGGGTCTACGGTGAGAGAATTCCTTGATTCTTAGGTTGTGGAAACAAGGGGATTCATCTCGACAACCAATGACATAAGTTGTGATTGCTACAAATTCACTTTCGTAAAAGGAGAAACTTGTAAGTTTCCTAAATTAATATTTCCAATTACAACACCGTGTACTTTTTTTATTGAAAAAATTACATCAAATGACAAACATCTAGAGTATATTGTGTAATGTAACTATAGTTTTCGATTATTTTTAATCAGTGGCTACAGTTTTGCGAAATTTTGCTATTCGATTTCCTAATTGTATAAATCCAGAATTTGTATAATTCAGTCCCTGATTGTATAAATCCAAAATTTGCATAATTTGGTTTCTAATTGTATAAATCCAGAATTTGTATATGATTACCCTAGCTATTTGTATATGATTTATGAAAAATTCATAATAAATTACTATGTTTGTATATTGACAAACGAAATGTACAAACGGAGTTCTGAAAAATTCCTAAATGTATAAATACAGAACTTGTGTATACTTACCCTGTTTGTATATTCACTAGCGAAACGGGTAAGCGAAATATACAAACCGCAGCCTCCATTTGTATATATTTACCATGTTTGTATATTTGCAAGCAAAATATACAAACCGCAACCTCCATTTGTATATATTTATCCTATTTGTATATATATTTGCAAGCGAAATATACAAACCGCATCTTCCATAGCAAACATAACTATCGCTATGGGGCGTAATTACCGAAACTATAGTTATAGAGCCTTATTATATCTATTTTTCTTTGCTATTTCTGAAATTTTCTCTTCTTTATTTCAATTTATGGTGTCATACTTTTTTTTTTCTGTCCCAAAAGGAATAATATACTTTTTTATATTTTAAAAAAAAGTTTAACTTAAACTTCTTATTTTTTTAGAATTTAACTTTAAAATTAAGTGTGTGTTAGGCTGAGTGGATAATCTCCAAAAATTTCTAAAAAATATATTACTAAGATTTGCTAGACAAGAAGTTGGCAGATTCAAATGCATATTCCTCCTTCAAAGGGAACAGAAAACAACAAAATAGTTTTAAGAGAAAAATATCTTTTTTATATATTGCTCACAGTACAATGTACATGATGAAGACAAATATTATATGAGAAAAGGGCCAGTTAGATTTCATTAAATTGTGGTCCACATATTATTAATTATAATTTAATACATATGAGTTGGATTTTACATATGAGAAAAGGACATTATCGAAGGCTCACAGAGTGTTCCTATGTTAAAGAAAAGCACTAAATTCACTTTACGAGGATTAGTATTTCGATTTGCTTTAGATTTAACACTCATTCTCCCTCTATTTCTTGGATTTTGCGTTATTGCCTTCTATGCTAGCTTATAATGGATGAAGTTTGTTTTATTTCTCCAAGTGTTTACGGTTTATGCTAGGAGAAACTGTAGTGTTGTTTCTATATATCTTATAGCTTACAAGTTTGAACTATAAAATCAGTTATTAATACTTATATCGATAACATTTTATGTCCTATTCAAGAGTTATATATGTTTGTAATGTTGAATTTAGGAACAACTCTATATGTGTATTTTGTCCTTATTCAAGAGCTAGGTTTTTTGTTAATAGTTGATGTTTCATTTTCTTAAACAACTAATCCTGTAATTAAGGTCCCTTAATGTTTGGTATTTTGCCCCACACGGTCATCCCAACTTGTCTTAATTCAAATTAAGTAACTTTAGTTCGGACTTTGTGTGGTATAACAACAACAACGTATCGAATGAAAATTCCACAAATAGAATTTGAGGATAGTAGCATATACACAGACTTTATCCTAATGTAGAGAGATTGTTTCTCAAAAACCTTTTAACTTAATTAGCTCGAATATTATACATGTAAGTTTTAAGAAAAAAAATGCTAATTTTCAAACTCATAAATGATTAAATGAATTGTGATAAAATTTCGAACTCAAATCCATGAAAAGTCAAATCTTCAACTCAAGAATCAAGTCATAGTTTGCGTATTGTTTGGACAATAATTGGTTCCATAGCTTTTTCTTCTTCTTTTTCTTAAGAATTAACACAGTTATTCACTCAACCGTTTAAATTAAAAATAATCAACAAATATGTAATATATGTATATTTAGCATTGAGTATCGATAAAATATCGAGGGCCTCAATTTATTGCACCATACTTTCCTGAACTACCATCTGTCACGTGATAAGAAAATGAACCTTGGGCGTAACTCAGCTCCTTAAACAAGCTCACGAAGTGCAAATTTGTCCACATTCCTCATCGATGTGGGGATACTGAAACTGCATAAAAGTAAATCTTACAGAATGTTTTAGCTGTGATGGAGTAAAGCTTCCAGTCAACTCATCGTCTTTGATTTGCTTGGCAAACTGCAGCCTCGAGGATTGATGATTCACCGATGAAATCTGCAGAGTAATAATCCTGGTTTTCTATCCTAGACAAAGAAATTAAGTTAGCTATTCAATCAGATTGAAGTTATTTGACAGAAAACTGAGAAGAAATAATGGCACAAGACTATCCAAAACGACTTCTCCTTGAAGTGAAAAAAAAATGATAGAAAACTCAACAACATATCCAGTGTAATCCTACCAGTGGTATACCACTCGGGAGGGTAATGTGTATGCAGACCTTACCTCTATCTTGGGAGGTAGAGAGATTGTTTCTGATAGACCCTCGAATAAATTAAATACTCATAAGGTGAATTTTTTTTTGAGAATTTGCATGTTCGCACACACAACAACAACAACAATAAGAGGCCATAGAAGAACATACTTCTCAAATATGGAACAGATTAGTGCAACAGTTTTCTTCACACGAAGTTGGATGACATGGCAACGAAGTTGAAAATTTTAACACGCGATGACTAGAACATCTATCGAATTCCCTTCACTAGTTTCAGAAAAGATATTTTAGCTAATACCACAGGGATTATGTTCTCTTATAATTCAATAGCACATTTCTGTGAAATTCAGTGATGAGTTTCCATAGAATTCATACAGTCATTTCAGAGCGATTCCTAAGAAGTTAATTTTTCTCTTCCGTAATTTCAAACCACATCCCCGAATCTTTCTCTACACCATGGTTCATATTCTGCATAAAGATCTGGAATTGCATATTCTTAAAAAATAAGTAATCATGTGGTCTATAACTTAAAACTGTAAAGCTACTACAGAATAGGCTCAAAAGTTCTATAATTCCGGACCAATGTGCCAAGCAAAGTATATATATGCCCAAAAACATCAGAAGCAACAAATCCTCGAATTGTTATTTAAGAATTCAACATATAAACATATAGCTGAAGAGATTTCAAAGAAACTTGAGTTACAAGTACATTTGGCTTTAACATAGAAGGTTATGTAAGTTACCATACTTGGAGCAGAGAAAAAGTAATAGATAAAATTTCCCTTCTCGACCAAGGGTGGATCCAGGATTTTTGTTCTATGGGTTCAACCATTAAGGTTCTAAGTTGAACCCATTATATTTTTATGGTTATGAGCTCAGATTTTTTTTTAATGACAATGGTGTCTGGGCCAGCTTTCATGTACCTCGACTAATATCACAGGATACTTGCTACCTCCCATTAGTAACAGGTACCAGGTAACTCTATACATTGGGAATTGAACATGTCAACCACTTCATTGACCACTAGGCCATACCCCTGGGTGCATTATGAGCTCATATCTATTATTTGTTGCAATGTAGTAAAGTTTTACACATAAAGCTTCATATGAACCCGGTAACATTAAGCTACATCTGCCATGTTCTCGACATGGTAACTTTCACTGCATTGAGTTTAAAAATTGACCAACAGTCCGTTTGGATGAAATTGAGATTTATAGGGGACAACAAAATTTATACATCCAAAAAATTTATATTTCCAATGATAGGTTCAAGTGTCAATAGTAACCGCATCCAAAATAATGGCTAAAAGAAACTGTAATTTGAGTCTATAGTTTTAATTTCTTAGGTAACATGATTCATTAAGCATAAAAAACACCACAGTATACTCGCCAAATCTCGGTTTCTTTGACAGCATAACTGTTTTTATACTAGCATTATCTTATTTTTCGGTTTTGGTACTGTTGTTTCATTTATTTTGGGTATCTACACTATTTTATTGTCAGTACTTCTCTTTCTTCATTATTTTCATCATTGCTTTTTACTCTTGCTCTTTTCTCAAACCTGTTTTCGAGTGGAGGGTCTATCAGAAACAACCTCTCTACCCCCTCAAGGGCAGGGGTAAGGGTAAGGTCTACGTACACTTCACCCTCTTCATACCCCACATGTGAGACTACAGTGAGTATGTTGTTGTTGATAGTAGCCAAATCTCCCGTCCATATAGGCCTAAAAAGATGAGTAAACAGTTGTGGAACCTTCGCCATATGAAATGGTCTAAAAGAAGAGGCTTGAGCACCTCCCAAAGCCACAAACCTCACTCCATCAATTACCTAAGTTGTTCGAACTCAAAAGCGGGTATTCGACATAGGTGCTGATCTGAAGGTCGGATTTGGCAAAATCTAAATTTTATGATTCGAAGGTACAAATCCAGGTACAAGTGCTGGGATTCTACTAAAAGAAATTCAAAATTATAAAATAGAGCTACAAAGATATTCTAAATTTTGAGAGATACTCTGTGGATATAATATTGAGACAAAAGGACTATACTATTGAAGGTATGCCATTTCCCATGTCTTACATCTGTTATACCTTTCATTTTGAGAAATCAAAATCTCAATTTCCCCCCTAATTTGTTCATGAATCTGGTCACAATATTTGATGTGGATTGACCTCATACCACACGAATCCCACGCCCACACTAGCATTGTGTCGACACAGGTTCGGGGAGTCCACAACACTTGGTGTAAATGTAGATGGTAAGATAATGCTAAAATTCAGAAGGCAGTTAGCACAAGCACACAGTGATGAATAAGTGAATGTAAGCATAACATCAATAAGAACATTTAACAATAAAATCCTTAACATTTCAAAGACTTTGTGTGTACAAACATGATATACTTATAACCACTTAAACATGTAGCAAGAGCAAGTTAGAGAAAACAGAGAAAGTGTTCGGCTTAGTCTTTACCAAAAGGCTAGCCTATGATCAAGCAGTTTGTTTGCGTTCGAACCCAGTTCCAGGGTCATCATCACAGGGGACGACATCTAGTCCAGTGACAATAGCAGATGGTGGACCCCTCCAACACCTCTGCTCCATTTCCTGAACTTTTTCCGGGCTTCCAGAAAACAAAGCTTCCACCGATCCATCCCTCCGATTTCGAACCCAACCTTTCAACCCCAATTCCTTAGCATTCTCCACAGTCCAGTCCCTGTAAAACACCCCTTGCACTCTCCCCTTAATCACAGCTCTAACCTGCAACCACAACACATAAGTAACTGAAATGCATGAAAATATGAACACTCATTACTAAAAAAACACCTTAAAAGTCCCATATTTTAAAAGAACTTTAACTTAAAACCACAGCTACCTTGCACACACAACACACAAATACCTAAAATCAAATGATCAAACAACCATAAACAACAAGTAGCTCAAAGTCTCCTCATTTTAAAGATTTTCAACTGAACCTAGAGCAAACCTGCAGCAGCAACAGAAAATATACAGAACAATCCGACAATCATCCAAGAAAGCTCAAAACCTCGTCCTTTTGAAGAATTTCAATAAAAATCACGGCTAACAAAGAGACAGAGCACAACCAAGAAAAATCTGACAATAAAAGAACAATAGATGTGAATCTCATCTCTATTAAGAATTACACATGAAAAAATTCAAGCTAACTTGCAGCCTCCTTACCTTCACAAGGTAAGGGTAAGGCTGCCTACACACCAACCTCCGCCCCACTTGTGGGATTACAATGTTGTTGTTGTTGTAAGCTAACCTGCAGCCATAGCACCCCAAACCCCAGAAATAATCAAACACCAATTTCCTAATAAACGCTCAAAAAGCCATCTTTCTCTTAACACTTTGTTGGGATGGCTGTTACGTATTGTTTCCGTATTGTATTCTTTAATGAATAGAGTGTTTGGTAGATTATATCATTCTCCCGTGACCATTAACAAGCTCAAAATAACATCTTGTTAAGTAAAAAAGAAAAAGCCACACCTACTAACACATAAACATCGGAAACTCAGAAACTATCAAACACCGCCATAGCACACAAAAAATGTCCTAAACCCACAAATCACCAAACACCCATTTCTCAAAATTACATCTTTATTGCCAATTTGAATTGAAAAAACGAGAAGGGAAGTTAAGACCCAGAAATCACCAAACACCCATCTCCCAAAAGAAGCTCGAAATCGAAAAGGGGAAGTGTGGGACTCACCGTTTTAACATCAGGGTTTGCGTCGGAATTTAAGGAAGACATAGGAGATGAAATGAATTTGTGCAGAAACGGAAGAGATGAACTACGACCAAGACGAAGAGGTAGTAGTAACAGAGGAAGCTGAAATGAAACTCTTTTTACACCTTTATATGAATCAATAACATTATGGTTATGCATAATAAACGAGATTCTTGATCTTGTTTGCCATTGCTGCAATGGTGGGTCTAGATTGTTCTTATTAATCTTCTTAATAAAATGGGATTTGAAGAGTGAATTTGTGAAACGACGAGTGATTCTCTCTGTAGAAAAAGATAAAGATGTTGAAGCTACCACCAATGCCATTCGATTCGTATTCGATCCACCATTCTTTTTTGTTCTAGATTTAACGCAAGAGGAGATATTGTGGGAAGAGCCTGGTTGTGGCAAATACGGCTTGTGTATTAGTTGGTTCGATTCGATTTTAAAATTTATTGGTTTGATTTTATGATTATTAATTTGAAAACATGCTAAATTCTTATATAATTATTAATATATTAAGTTTTTGCATATAAATTGATATTGATTTAATTGTTAAGATTTGAAAATTGACAATCATTTAGAAATAAGGTGGCAAATCAAATGAACATGAGCGGTTAGATTGTATTTTGCTCAAAAACAAACATAAACACATTCTAGAAACTAGAATAACCAAAAAGTTTCAGACAATCAAAAATAAAAGTATAAAACTAAATTTGAGGTCAACAACTTTACGTACCAAATGGTATAAATATAATTAATTAATTTATTATTAAGTCATCGACTAACTCTTTAACAAAAAATCTCAAACAATTAAGAATCGATAATCTAATAATTACAAAAAAATTGTTACCTAAACCACTAAATCAATACCAATAACCAATATTTTTTTTCAGTTTGGGTTATCAATTTTGAACCCCCCTAATTTTGATTTGGGAGCTCAAAGAGTTTTTCGGCATCCATTCCTAATAAAAATGATTCGAACTCAAGACTTGTGATTAAGAATGAATGAGTACTTATCACTCTAATGCAATGTTGATTGGTCCATCCAAAGAGTTCGGTTGGTTAGTTAAACCAACAACATTCTTTCTTGAGGTACAATTTATTTTGCATCAATATCCACCTTATATTACTAAAATTTCACTAGATATATAGTTATGGTTACATATTCACTCCACGAGCCAGGATTTTATTGTTTATTTATTTTAATAATATATACTTAGTATAATTTTATCAGACGTCTATAAATTTGTACAAATGTCGATTTTTTTGTCCTATTTTTCAAATTAGTTAAAAACAAAATCGTTCTCATGTGGTCAAGTTTAAAATTAACTCATAATTTGATGATACATTTGGTCTCATTTTTCACTCTTTAATACCTAGTTCTTTTCAAGCATATTCACATAAGTTTGACCTTTTATCTTTCACATTTTAATACTTAGGTTTTCACTCAAATTAAAAATATATTATAATATATACAAGTCAGGTGTATCTATATAAACCTAGTCGATATATTTGTACAAACATTAGTCTCATAATTTCAACATGATATTTCTTTTCTTAGGAAGCATGCACATAGCTTTTATAAATTATAATGTAGTTTAAACGTTCTTTTAGCTTGCTAAATTGAAATTAAATCTGATGAAATCATGTAATCGAGGAAATGTTGCAATCATGCCAACATGATAAATCAAAAACTCTAATTCCATGTTATAATCAAACTAAAAATCACAAGCTCGATCAACAATCAAAAGCGTTTAAAACACTTAATTAAAATGTCCAAATGAAACTCAGGTAAAATAGAAAAGATTGAATCTCAGATCAATAGAAGAATGAGTCTGTATTAGGTTATTTAGCCTTTGATTAATCAAGGTATAAAATTTATAATCCTCAATACAAATGGTGTCCAATATAAATTTAAAAAAAAATGGTGTCCAATGATCTCTAATTTCTATATTGACCAAAATTTTCAATGATATTTTCATCATAAACTTTTATTTTTGTATCTATCATATCTATTTAAGAACATCTGTTTTAAAACGCTCTTTATCTCACACAAGTTAGGATAAAGTGTGCACATACTCAACCCTCCGTGTCTGTTTTTTGCCTATGAACAAGTTAGTAAAGCGCATTAGCAAAAATAATGCATGCATTAACTTTAAACGTAAAAATACATCAAACAATTTCATTATTTAAAAAAAAAAAACTTCATTTTGCTTCTTTTAGGCAATTGATCAAACAGTTAGCCTACATTCAAAACCCGGCGCCAAATCTTCATCGCATTCGTTAACATACACGCCGGTGACTTTCGCCGCCGGCGGTCCCACCCAACACCGGCGTTCCATTTCTACAACCTTCTCAGGACTACCAGAAAACATGGCTTCCACATTGCCGCCGTCCTTTCTGTTCCTAACCCAACCACTCAAACCCAATTCCGTCGCATTATCTACTGTCCAACCCCTATACGAGACACCCTGAACTCTCCCTTTAATTACAACCCTAACCTGTAAATTCGCAATCGATTTTTCATTTTGATAAGATAACTGGAATTCAATACGGAGAAGAAGGGAGAAAATGTACTTACAGTTTTCAAATTGGATGTAGAATTGAGATCGGACATTGGTCGCCGGGAAAATAGCTCGATGATTTTGCCGGAGGAAGCAGTGAAGACGATTATGACAGTGGGAGAATTGGGAACAATCCGTCAATTTCTAAAATATTTAATCCGTTCATCTTTATATGTCATCCCATTCTGTAAATAATTTGTCCATAATACATGTCGTTTCATAAAATTAATGCATAAATTAGCATATTGTTCCTTTTTTACCCTTGTGAGCTATTAGCATTGCAAAACATACATTTGACCAACTTAGAAAAATTAAGTAAATGATTCATGTTTATTGATTAAATTAATTAACCAAAATAAATTAATTCATATTCATTGATTGAAAACTTGAGTTCCAAAAAAAATTAAATAAGGGTAAAGTTACATCATTTCTTAATGGAAGTCCAAAGTAAAAAGGTGACATATAAAATAGGATGAAGGGAGTAAGAAAATTTAATAGACTTGTTTGAATCTTGAAATTCGAAAAATGTCACATAAATTGAGAGGGGTGAAGTATTTAGTTTTCTTTTTTGGATTTTGTTTTGGGATTCAACAATATTTATCTAATTTATAAAACTGAATAATTTACTACTCATTTTATATCTATTTTACCTTTGTTGTTAGAGAAAATTTTATAATTGACATATATAAGAGTATATAAGACTATTCATTTTTTTTAAAATCAATGAATGACGTATTATTTTATATCTATTTACCCTTTGTTGTTATATACTATATAGTATTTATTTTTGTATATTTAGATGACTTATATTTAATAAGGATGATTTGATAAAATTACATGTATCAGTTATTGCTTCTTAATCTCTATATCAAGTTAATAATAAATAACTATTACTGAACGTAGGGAGTAGCAGATAAAAAGAAGTGTAGGAGCGCGAGTTACAAACATTCAAAATATGGCATTGGTGAATAACATGCCCCATGGTCTAAAGTTCAATTTTATGGTGATTAAACTTTAAAATTTTGTATAATTTACATAAAATATAATAGTGTCAAGAGTTAATTACATTATTTTTCTATTCTTTTTTAAATTATAAAAATTCCTTAAAATTTATGAATTTCAGATACATCACTGGATATCTGGATACATAGGTGAGGGATATATCAGAGAGGGGAGAAATGTATCCGAGAAGGGATAGGACATCCAGATACATCACTCGGCTTTCGAATACATCAGTAGACATCTAGATACATAGGTGTATCTGTGAGAGGAGAGTGATGTATCCAAGAAGAAAATTTAAAAAAAATAAAATGATAGGAAATTTTTAGGGATCATGGTAAAATAAGGTATATATTTAGGTAATTTTTCGTAAAATGTTTGTAAACCTGGGCTATTCTTTAAATAGATCCTAAAAGTTGCTATATGTGCACTTCACTCAACATTAAGCTTTTTGGGTCAACAAATACAACTAGATGGGCTTTACTATTGGATTATGCAGTTGATCTGATGGGCTTTATTTCTGTAGGCCCATTTATAACTTTTGCTATGGATCTATAAGAACTCTCCTCTTTTATCTCAATTGATATTATAAAAAATTAAAGTTTAATTTTAGTACAACTAAAGATTTAATTAAAATGGAAAATTTCTATTTTCATAGAGAAAACATTGACATCAAAATTTAAAATTGCATATGGAAGAGTCTCACATCAATACTTTTAAGTGATGAGTGGTATATTTAATATAAATTAGATAATTTTTATTTTTTAAGCTAATTTTTGAAGTTGTGTTAGATTCGATCTCAATTTCTATAATATAAAATCAGGGAAGAACTCATCCCAATTTTCATATATATGTCCAATCTTAGGCATAAAGAGGAAGTGTGTGTGAAGTGTCTCAAATCAACTTCTTTAAAGGATGTGTGGTTTCTTTAATCAATTTACTTAACATGACATTAGAGAATGATTCATTTCAAATTTTATTTTCAATGTTGGGTCATCATATTAAATTGTTCATACATTAGATATGTCTGATCTTAGGCATAAGGGGGAGGGGGTGTGTGTGCGCGAAGAGTCACATATTGGTTTGTTAAGTGAGTGGTCTCTGTAGTATGTATTTGAAAATCCTCACCTCTTGATCTAAATTTTTGAGTTGAATTAGACTCACATATTGATGAGTGGTCTCTTTAAAATATGTATTTGTGCAACTCTTTAATTACTTTCATTCACCAATTTTTATTTTTATTTTCAAGTAAAACGTATGTCTAGACATAACTTCATATCTCAACAATCACAACTTTCGATAACTCGAAATTTTTAATTTTAACAATTTCAACTTCAAAATTTATAGTCAAACGAAAGCTTAGTCCATAAAATTCTAAAAACTTGTAAAGTCCCAATTTCTAATCCTTCTAAAGTTCTCTTGAAGAAAAGTTGTATAATAAATTAATAATAATAGTAATTATTCTAATGAATTTTTTAAATTTTTTAAAAAAGGATATGGTGCTGCACACACTTCAGTAATTTTTTAAAATATTTTCTCCAGCCACCAAAAATATTCAACTATATAACCTCAAGCTTATCCATATCCAAATAAGCCAAAATGATTCCAAAAAGTCAAAAAAGAAACTATATTAACAAATAAAATAAAATAAAATCAAGGCTAGTCTTTATGTTTCAAAAAAGTCTTCAATTTCAATCAAGAAAATATAGTCAGAATAATACATTTCTATTTCTACTGTAAATTAAAAAAAAAAAAAACTTTTCAAAGTCTTTGTTTTTGCCTTGTAAAGAGGGTTTCACACAAAAGCAAGGAAACAAAAAGATTAGCTCAAAATATTAATGTTTTTCGATGGAGGGACAAAAAGGTTACTATTTTATAAATTCTAATTATAACATCTTATATAGTAACTTTTTAAACACTATGTTTAACAAGTATTTTATATTTTGTAGAAGTCATTATTATTATAACAAGTTTTATGTTAATCTACCGGTCTATTGAATTAATCTATTCCACACTAAAACCATGTGTGAATAGTTTAAACTTGAATTGAGAATTTGAAGACTCGAGGTACATTAATATTATCTTAAATTTAGGCATTAATTAGTGAAACTTTCGATAATTAACGAATATTGTCGTATTCAATCAATGGATTGAATCCTGGTTAGGCATTAATCAGTACCCTTCTATGCTTTCCACGGGGCATGTCACTTATATTTAGTTTCTGTCAGTTTCTCAAGATAGAGCGATATACATATATACACATGATTTTTTCCGAAGTTAATAAGTGTACGTGCACCCCATCTATACATGTGGATCAGCCTCTGACTATAATATGTATTTATGATCCTCCAACTACTAATAAACCACATGCGTTAATAGTTTAACTTGACCTCATATGGTATTTATGTCTATTAATTTTGAGTTTACAGAAATAAACACTTAAACTTATATAAAGTTAAACAAGTGGACTCACACGTCTTAACTATCAATAGTTTAAATACGAATCATCTCAAATATATTATTTATTAAAAATATGTGGGCCTTTGGAGGGGGGGCGGGGGTTTCTTAGGGTGAACCTGGTTTTGAATAAATTGTCTAATATGGGGCAACCAACAATTAATATTTTTGACTAATATGGTGGCTAGTGTTACTCAACTTGTATATTTCTTCCCTAGTTATGAATTGTAAAGAGAAGGTTTCATTTGAATTTAATTACTTTGACTAGAAACATTCTACTTTGGTTTAATTCTTATTTGTCTATATTACTATATATCATTTAATTTATCCAAACAATGAAGCAATTCTACTTCACTTTTTCTTCTTTTCCTATTGGGTGTCCCAATATCAACTCATTCGTGATGTTGCTATCATAATTTTCATTAACGAAATTCAAAATATAAAGAAATTTATCACATAAAAATATCAAGAGAATTTAATACAAATATTTGACATTTCTATACTATGGCGAAACATTTGAATAAAAATAGTCCCACGTCGATCTCTTAATCATTACACATGCACATACGTTTGTAATCGACTCTAATATATCCCGTTTCACCTAGCTTTTGAAAGCTAGCAAAGCTACTTTTCACTAATAATATCCTGTCAATGTATATTTTAATTGATTTCAAAAAAAAATATTCATCACTCGATCGATGAAGATTATAATTCAAGGCGATCATCTATTAAAGTTACTTACGATATATGTCTTATTGTAAGAAACATATATTTTCTTCTTTAATTTTGTTTTTATTATTTAATATTCAATTATTTTGGTCTGTGATGTTGAAAAGGAAAGGTAATTAAAGTATTTATATACCCACGGTTGGTTATTTTTGGACTTTGGGTTATAAATTCAAAAATCCAGCATGGCAATGTGAAAGAATGACGTGGAATGGGACCCACTATTTATTATTCTTCAAATCCTTTTAGTTCATACTCACATGTTAAAAAAAAAAAAAAATTAAAAATGCCATGTCATGCATTGCCACCCATCATACATGTCTCATGCTCAACATGCCATGTCATGGAATGTGGTCATCATGATCATGCATGTATGTCATTAAGTTTGGCTATATCATCAAAATGGTATTAAAACTTTCACTAATTTGTTTTAGGGGATATGACTTTTGATAATTAAAGAAAAAATGCTTGAATACCTGATAGTTATAGTATATTTTAATATGTAGAATGATGATAGTACAATAGAAAAAGAAATAACTAAACATAATTTGATGTGTTTTATTGTGTTTTAATATATAATGATAGTTTAGTAGAAAAAAAGAAACAACTAATTGTAGTTGATGTGTGTTTTAGTACATAGATGACGATAATTTTAAAAGGAAATAGACCATGCTTAGTAAGTACTAATTTATTTTTAAGGAATTTTGAAAAAATTATGTTCTATTATTTCATTTTGAAATCTTTTTATGCCTCCCTTGATAATTTGCCTCTCTTTTTTTTTTTTTTTAATGGTTGAAATGTTTAATTATTTTAATTTATTTTTCTTCAGAAGAAGCCAAAAGCATGGCCACGTCATAATCATTGCTGAGTCAGAGGCATTGGAAGGTCAATTTCATGACTCACTGCCACAATACCCTCTCAATCTGTGAGTTTCTTGCGGTGTCTTTTTTTTCTTTTTGAGTTCGATATTCGATATTCGATATTAGTATTGGATTTGATCAAATCTCTACTCACATCGAAAACGTCTCATGTTAAGAGAAATATTCTTTAATAAAGACAATTTTGTATTTAAGATTTAAATTTGAAATTTTTCATTAAAATATAGATAGAGTGACAGTGTCTTGTTTGTTTTCTCTTTTTGTGCGCCATATTCGATATTGATATTGGACAAATAAATTTCGACTCAAGCTAAAAACATTCTACGTTACAAGAAATATTGTCTAATAAAGGCGATTTTATATTTGAGATTTAAATTCAAAAAATTTAATTAAAAATAATTAAACATTTGACTTGATTAGAATAAACATTTTTTAATAAAGGTAATTTTATATTTAAGATTTAGATTCGAGATATTTGATTAAAAATACAGATAAAGTAATGATGTCTGTATAATCAAGGCAATATATAGTTGATAGCGAACCATTTCCTCAATAAACTTTATCATTATTATTTTTATATTTATATTATTTATAAGTGCTAATAAAATTAGGTTATTACCAAAACCTCTTCCTTTATAATATTACAAATTTTAGAGATGTCATTGTACTACTATTAATTAGTTTAGTTAGGGGCTTAAAAATTTCCTAACTTCTTTGTTAATTACCTAATTGGACCACACTAGTGATTTTGTCACGTCATGTATCAATATTTTTTTTGGTATTTTTAGGTTTCACTTGAATAATACAAGTGGGCATGCATGTTTACGTAAAATTTTATAGCATGTTTGACCAATTTTTTAGAAAAATATTTGTATCTTAATTAAAATAATAATAGAAATTGAAACAATGACATTTTTCTAGAAGGATTAGCACTTCTCAAAAGCTTTGCCTAATACAAATTATTATTTTTAATAATATTGACAAAAATATTTTTATTTTTCTATTTTTTAAAATTTTAATGAAAAATATTTTTCTTAATACCGAACACACCCTAAAAGATTACGTTTGGAACTTTTAATGGCCTGCAAAAGTCGGTTTTAATTATTGTAAATACGTGTATGTAATTAACAAATAAAAGAGGCAAAAAAGATATTTAGATTATGTAAATCATTTTTGAATTTGATATGTGAGTGACAAAGATACTTTAATGCAGGCCTAAGAAAATGATTTTACTTACAAAATTAAATGGTGGTTGGCTCATTAATAATTCCAGTATAATCTGGTGCTGAATTTATCTTGTACGCATTCAATCAATCAATGAGTATCAAGGTAGTAACGATATATTAGTTATCGTATATTTAGTGAAATCTTATAATAGAGTTTGGGGATCAAGGGTATACATAAGCAGATTTAATTTGTGGAGATAGATATGTTATTTTCGAACGATAGTCGACTTGAATATGACAAAATAAAGTATGAAAAAGTAAAATAACAATGAAGAAAATATAGCAATTAATATGAAAATGAAAATAAGTAGTAGAAAGAAAAAGCAAGACACTACAAGACTAAAAATTATATTACGACAGATATCACTAAGCCTAAATTCTTCAGGAAGCAAGAGAATTAATACTCCACTATCTACTAACACTCTACTCTAATGATCGACAACCTCGAGCCACACACTCTAAGCTCATCTCCTCGGTAAACTGAAGTTGCGCTATGTCCTATCTCATCATTTTGTTTTCACAAAATAATTTTAAAAAATGTTCATGAAGATGTTTTAAATATATTTTTATTAAATCTCATCACTATGTATTAGGTAAAAATATTATAAATGAATTCTTATACAACGAACTATTGTCAAGATGACGTGGAACTGAAGCTGCATTTCTCTTGTTTTAGCTGGAGTGAACCATGCCATCAATTCCTTCTAGAATCTTCTAATCTTAAGTTGAGTTAATAAATAAACGGATCAAGTTAGGTTACTCGACCCTATACCCATTTTCCCGTCATAACATATATTCAACCCAAATATACTCTATTTATACACTTGAGCAGATATTGAACGAGTCATATTTTCATGTAATAATATTTATTGAAATACTATATTTTTGTCACATATATTCATATGTATTTAGATGAGGTATTTTCTTTTCAATTTTTTATTCGACGTTTGATATCATATAAAATTGATCCCCAAATCTAATTTCGTGTCACTTAAGATCTATTTAAGTAAGCCTGCCCTAATGGAAAAATTAGTCGTGTACAACACATATATGCAACCTAAATTTAACGACAAGCACTAAAAAAAATTATTTTTTAATTTTTTAATTAAGACAAGTTTGTACAGTCAGCAAAGCATGATTTGAAATAAAATATTGGGAAAAAACAATAAAGAAAATATTCATAAAATGTTTTATTTAAATTTTATATCACTAGATATTGTTTGAGGTTAGGTATATACGTGGCCTTTATATTATTGGAAAATATGACCTCATGTAGCAAAAATCCATCCCACAAAAAATATATAGAAAAAAAATGCTCAAAAGCATGCCTTTTCTGTTGAATTTTAGGGCCCAATATTATGACCTAATTAATTAAAATAAAGTAGTGTTGTTGGCTGCTTATGTTAATTTGTACCTAAACCTACAGTATTTTAATTATAAATAAATAAATAAAATAAAACAAATAAACCTTGTTAGGAACGAACATTCAAATTAAATATGAAAATTTTAATTTTAAAACTGATGAAATTACAAATATCAATTCTAGACTTCTTGTTGATAAGATGAAAGTTTAATTAAAGATCGATATCTACTGTGCACCATCCACATTGCTCTATGAAGGCAAGGCAAAGTAAGCCATTAAACTAGGGTGGACATAAATATCGAAAAATTGAAAAATCAAATCGAACTGAACTATTTCGATTCTTCGGTGTTTCAGTTCGATGTTGGTTCTTTATTTTTGAAACTTTGGTTCTTCGGTTCGGAGTTCTGTGTAAGGGTCCCGAAACTACGGTGCACCGAAGAACCGACGTTTTATTAAATAAATTTCAAAAAATTTAAATTATATTACTTATATATTTTGACTCAAAATATTTACCTGATGTTGTGTTTTTTTTTAAAAAATGTGTGGACAAGTCTTTGTAGACCTTGTTTTGTGAGTAAAGATAATTGTTGTGTGCTCTTTATCATTTATCTGTATATGTTTGATGATTTTGTCGCTGTGTATTTAGTTGGTCATCTCTGTAGCAACATGGGAGGGTAAATAATCCATCTAATTAACAAATCCTTTGGCATCTTTGCTAGAAACAGAAACAAAATTTAAATTTTCTAGTTAAAGAATCATCTATGCTACGTCTTCTTAATTATAAATTAAACACATGAAACTCTTAACACTTTATCATATTCCCTCTTTAGTTTTATTCACCCCGAAAAATCGATTTAAAAACACCGAACTAAACCGAACCGAACCGATCTAGTTTGGTATGAAATATGGTGCACACTTTTCTAAAACCGAATACCAAAAAACCAAATCGAAATTTGATTAAATCGAACCGAAGAACCGAACACCCACCCCTATATTAAACCAAAACCTTCAATTCGTCTTTTTTATCTTTTTAAATAAAAGTACTCGTCTTTTTATTTCGTCGTTGTTTATTTTTTTTAGGGGTTTATCTAAATGGCTGACTTTATATGCTATTCTTTTTGTAATCAATAATTATTATTTTTTTCAATTAAGAAAACATGCATATATATAATTGCTTTGGTGTAGGTGGCTCCCATTTTCTTCTTTAGATAATATTTCCTTAGTATTTGGAAGATTCCTCCTTATCTCAACAAGTTTTTATTTTTTTATTTTTTTGATATGTCTTGATATTAGTTTTAGTTTTTTATTATTTTATCTAAAATTTTAGAGATTGTGTTTTGCTATTTTTTTACCTGTAAATTGTTAATTAATTCATTTGTATACAAGATATCAAATGAGATCAAATATTTCTTTCACATAAATTTTATACAAGATATTTAACTCGGTCGTATTTTTATGTACTTAATTATATTTTCCACATGTTTCTCCATTTGGAGGGTTGTTTTTTTATTTTATGAGCCACACATATTGACATTTTATCTTGATAATGTGTGGCAACGAAACTTGAATTTGTGATATTTGTATCATCATACTGAATTGATGAACTGTTATATTTATATAAATTCTTGAATATACATTTTAATGTATAATTTTTTTGTCACAAACCATTAAGTGATTGTAATATAAAAATAATTAATACACTTAATAATATCTGAATGATTATGATATAAATATTATAGGATAAATATATTTAACAAGTGAAATCTGAATAATTAACACCTTTATTAAATTCCAGCAAATGAAGCCTAATAAAAATAAATCAGACCTTAATAGAACTCTTTTATCAACACATTTTCAATGATGAACTAGGCAAACCATATACTCCAATAATTAATAATAATTCTAATAAATTTTAAGCTAAATTAAAATAAAATTGCATGGCTACATTTTTTTTTGAAAAAAAAAGTATATTATTAATGCGTGTTGAATTAAAAATCTCTTGATGGATATTGGTATACATCATGCCAAAAATTAAAACACAGGAAAAAGATAGTATCAAATTGTTCTAATGATTGAATGACCCACTAATCAAAATTTCATAAAGCTAAGACGATAGAGAATATTCATTATTTTCGTAATTGCAAGAATTTTTTTTTTCTCAGAACTGAATTAATATTGAGTATGTCACTTGTCTAGCTTATAAACGTAAAAAGAACGAATAAAATTATCGATAATATGAATATTTTCTAAACAAAAAGCATAAGAAAAAATCTAAACTCGAAAAATTGAAATGGGAGAAATTAATAATTATAGAAATTGAATTGTTTCTACGAGAGCTACTATCGATATTGAAAACGTCATAAATATATCGCTCACCTTTTAAATTTCTCTCATAAATCTTTTTCTTAAATTGTCATATTCATAGTCTTTTCACTTTTTATAAATTCATTATTCACAGAATGACAATTATTATCTACTTTAATCATAAATGAAATCAGCATTTTGGCTTTTTGAATGGAATTGTGCCACATATTTATATTTTTATATTATATATACAAAGTTTACTTGTATTAAAAGCAAGAAACTTTTGTTCTCATTTATTCTAAGAGAACCTGATTCAATTTAATTTGTTCATAATGTAAAATAAATTGTTTTAATATTATCCAATCATCTAAAAAATAATATTATAATATGTATTCTTAAGAAGTGAGATTTTTAACATAAAAACTAATATATAACCTCTTATAGCATGTTAAAATATATTAGTTAAGTAATTTTTTTATATAATAGCTATCAATGTATATAAGTTAAATGTGATTCACAATTAGGGCCAGTGAGGCCAAGTGTATGATGTCTAGTAACACCATTTGTCGAAAAAATATAATATATATATATATATATATAAAAGATGATTTTTCATGTTTTAACGAGGATAAAATTGTTTCTTTCAATAAAATATTTATTTCTAATAATGTTATCGTAAATACATTTCAAAAGTACTATTATGGTAATATAGTCTAATGATGGTTTAATCATAATGTTAAAATTTTCTTCTAACTTCATTCATTTACTTTTTTTCATCACACGCTAACAAAAAATTCTGAGTACGATACTTTTGCAATTTCTAGTTGAAGTTTGGTTTCTCTGATTTTGAACAAACATGGTACTCCATAATTAAAATACTTCCTCTCTAGTGTGGCTGTGCCAAACTAGATTAGACAATATTGGCATCATCTGTCTTCTTACTTTTTTTTAGAAAACCATGTTAATTAAAATACTATAATTATTTAATTTAAAATCAATTATCTCAATTTTTAAAAATACATATAGTGAAAAAGTTTGTGACGGATTAATATGTCTCATAAATTTATATCGAATTTGTAACGAGTCTTTGTTTTCATCATAAATTTATAACGTGGATTCGGCGAACTCCCCATGAGGTAATTATATAATTTTCCAAAATAAAAGAGCTCTTGACCAATTAGAAATCAAAATAAATATTTCTATCGTAAATTTGTAATTGAATTGTGACGAATCATGATCATATTTGCCACATATTTTGTTCATAATAATGAATTCTTTCATAAAATTGTCACAAAATTGTGATGAACTTTTCTATCACAAATATTCTATCACAATTTTTCTATTTTTCTTGCAGTTAATGAAAAGGTTTACATATCCTTTAATTTGATATCAACTGATATTTATATTCTTCGACTTTAGTGTACATAAGTAGACAGTGATGGAGCCAGAAATTTCACAAAGGGTGTCTAGAAATAACATAATAAAAGCTCTTTTCAAAAAGTAGAACTAGTGAGATTCAAACATACGAACACTTCCTTATTCCAAAATATTTTATTTAATTATTTCGTGTATCATTTTACTTATATATACGGTATTTTTTTTCGACGAAGGGTGTGCGTGCAATTGGACACCTTGACCACCATGTGGCTACGCCATTGTAAGTAGACACTTAAACTTATATAAAGTTGAATAAGTAAACATGTACACACGTCCTACGTGACATTTTACATGACAATTCACATGAGATATACTCGAACTGATTTGTATATGACACATAAGATGCATCACACGTGTGTCTATACTCAGTGGCGGAGCCACCTTAGAATGATCCGACCCCCCTCCGAAGAAAAATTATATGATTTATACATGGTTAAAATAATTTTTAAGTATATATAGTAGATGTCGAACCCCCTTCGGTTACTTCGTATGTCTATTTTTTTAGATTTTGAACCCCCTTATTAAAAATTCTGGCTCCGCCACTGTCTATACTTATTCAACTTTATAGAAGTCTAAATATTTGCTTATGCATACCAAAAATTAAAGAATGTAGATTTCAATTGAGACCAAATTAAATGACACGCATTTTCTATATTGAAATTGTTCATATAATAAAAAAATTAATATTCTTTTGAGTGGTGTTTGATAATGATCCATGATAGGGAAATTTAAAAGACGTCTCTATTAAACATGCTGAATGATGTATGGAAATATGTCATATTATAAGAATTTAATTTTTTTATCCCAACAATTATTGGCTCCTTTTATTTTGTCTTTATTCTACCTATAAAGAAAACTTTGAATTCTATACACACACGTAATTTTGCACAAATGTTTTTAAATACTTCCTAAAGTATCAAAAATGAAAAACACTCGCGAAAAGTTAGGCCTTTTAACTAGTTGAGTTAATTAATATAAAATATATTTCAAAAGATTTAAATTTTCACATTCAAATTCACGATTAAAGGTAATTATTGACTCTTAAAATTTAAATTGTGCCACATAAATTGAGACAGAGAAAATATAAAACAAGTAACTATTTACTATGAATCATGATATAAGACAACTACAGGTCGAATCAAAATTTTGAGTTTCGTTCTTAATACATATAAAAAATTTCAAGCAATGTCATTAAGTTCTATCGAACATATAAGTAAAATTCTAACTTCACCTCTATATATATATATATAATTCTTTATAATGTTGTTATGTATACAAGTCAAACTTTTATCAATTAAATTGATTTTGAATAAAAAAAAAAAAATTGCCATTCTTGTGTGTTACAAATTTACAATCAACTTCATTTTTGTCCAACTTTTTTAGGTTGCTGATAGGAAAAGTAAAAGTTGGAATATGATAATTTCAAGTTTTGTTGTATTTTATTTTTTTGTTTTTGGAGAAAAAGAAATATTGACATCATAATTAACCTTTAATTTCTAGTCTTGTGGAGTAGCTTCCTATGTGCTATTTTTTTTATTAAAAATAAATAAATCAACTTTACATTTTTGTGGTTTGGCTTTTTTGGTCGTCACTATCTTATCTTTAAAAAAAAAATTGTTGGAAAATTTGACAAAATTGCATAATGTATTATTCATGATTCATGAAACAATTGTGATATTATGGAGATATTGCCAAAGCACTACGCAAGAAAACACTAGGTACAATAAATATGACAATATGTATTACATTATTTGTATTATAAATTTTGGAATTTTTAAATATGCCAAATTTGATTAGATGGACAACTTGAAACGCATAAATAAATAAATAAATTTATTAATAAAGTGAAGGGAAAGAAAGTAAGTTATATATATCTTGAGGTTGGAACAAGAAAATATCATTGCGATTTGAATTAAATCTCAATTATGTTGATAAGAGGTTGATTCAATGCGTCATTACAAGAAAAACACAAATTTGTGAAGGAATATTCAATATTGAGTGTTAAAACTCAACTGTTTGCAATCTCCTTATTATATTCTCTAATATAAGTACCCATCGATTGTAATTTGTGATAATTTTAATTATGTGAAAATTCATCAATATGAATGAAAGTTATTATTGATATGTACAGGGCCAAACTCACGTGTGACCCTTCGGGGACATCCGATAAAATTGAAACGATACAAAAAAGATTAGCATGGCCCCTGTGCAAGATGACACACACAAATCAAGAAATAGTCCAGATTAAAAAAAAAAAAACTCATGTGTAACATGTCGGGTGCTCGAGCACCCATTAATCCCAACGTAAACTCGTATATATATAGAAACTTTTTGTAAGATAAATATGTATATATAGCAACTAACTTAAAGTCTGTATTTTTGAGAATGGCGAGGGTTCGAAACTCAATTCCTCCAAATATTTTTATAACTCAAATTATGTATGTTTTTATACTTTGTAGTTAATATTTCCTTCTTTTTCCCCATACAATTCTTCATTACTTTTCTTATACTTTATTTATGATGTTTTCTTTTAATTTCAACTTCCTTCTCCTCCATTTATACTTTATTTACTTTACCCTTAGTTTTAAATTTTTTCTTACATTTTGTGTAATTTCTTGTGATTTAATTTTTTTTTATAAAAAAAAAATAATCATTGTTTTCTTGAAAAATTTTGTCTAGTTAAATATCCCTCAAGGTAATTTAGTTTTTCTAAGAAATAACGAGTTTTTAACTATAACGTTTAAATAGTTGTACACTTGTACTGTTAGACTAGGCGATTTATAGTAACTTTATATTAAGAGAAGTGAGCACCCACGAGCCTAAGATCCTAGATCCGCCACTGAATTTGTATGATGATTTGTTACAATTTAGTTATAAATTTTCGAGAAAAATAATTGATAATTTTGTATAATTCCGTAACAGGATTATTATGACGAGAATGAGGATGAGTTGGTTGGAAATTTGTGATAGTGATATTGATTCATCGCAAACTTTTCACAAATAATTTCTTTCCATCCGTCACAAAATTGTGAAATTAATTGATAGTTCGTAGTTTTTCTTTCATTCGGTGTTTGACTTGTCAGTATGACAATATGTATTTATCAATCCATCACAATTTGTCATAATATGTTCTATGTGTATCACACATATATACATAGTTAATTATTTGAACAACTAAGTTTTAGTAGGGTTCATGAACTTAAAAGATCATGATCATTGAAAAATAAAATTCAAATTAAACTCGTGTTTCATTACTATGTGATTTTTATGTCTCAAAGAAAAGGCAACTAACTATCGTGTATGACAAGAACTCTTACAATAGCACCAATTATAGATAAATATGAATGCGAATAAACTCAATAATTTTGATTTAAAATTTGAATTTATATAAAGAAAATTGTTTAATATATTTGAATAATTTAATCAGATTTCAATAAACAAACAAAATAATTAAAATTCATAAATTAAAATTTTTGATTCCGCCTTTTAAGTGATATACATATAGATACAACCTACATATTCAAATCTCCAAATTTGACTTGTGTTTGTCTAGTGACTAGTGCATTATTTTTTAAGGTATAGTACAATTATTTTTCTATATATGTGCGCGCACATGCGTGTGTATCATGGGGAACGTGCATATGCGTATCACGAAGTGAAACATTATTTGGTTTTGTTAAAATGAATATTGAGTGAAACATTTAAAAAGAAATTAATTTCGCCACAAGAAAATAATTATGGTTATGACTAAATTAATTGTTTTTGAAAAAATAATTTCTTCAAAAAAGTTATTGTGCATGTGTAGGATTTGTAGAAAAATGCATATTTTAATTCTTTAAAAATAATGATAAATGTGTGATATTTTTGGAGAATCAAATCAATATGCAAAATATTTATTCTTAGAAAATTAGTGAGTTAATTACGAACACTATCTTTTAGATTTGGATTGTTTGAAATATTTAAAGCAATTAAGGCAAGACACAAAGATCTATTGTTTTACCGATAAAAGTTATGATGGAGTGATAAATAAGTGTTTTTTTTATTTTTAATCACAAGTTTTAAATTTAACTTTTCTTGAATAGAAAATTGTCTTTGTCAGAAAGCGTTTTATCCCTTAATCTGAAATTTGTTAGCATTAATTCAGATTTAATCGAACTTTAATACAAATATCAAACACTAATAGAAAAGTAAGAAGAAAAAAGGACCTATAATTGGACTTCCTAATATTCTTCTAGTCAATAATCATCACCAATTACCTATCTCTATTTTTATTTATTTATTTATTTATTGCGTATTTTACGGAAAAGATTGTGACATTGATGGGTTCTTTATGCAAAAAATTAAAATAATAGTCTACAAGAATTCTTGATTATTGACATTTGATAAATAATCGTGATTTTTGGATTATATAGTCTAAGATTCGAATTACATCTAAGGCAATATTAACATAAGGTACATGTTCTCATAATTAGAAATTTAGGCAAGGAAACTTTACATAAAGTCACTTACAATTTGTTTGAATCATTGTTACCCATTGTATTGTATTGTACTGTTACTATACCTACAATGTTTGTTTTGATTGTTACTTAAAATGTATTGTATTGTATTGTTAAATTTCGTTGTTACGTAACAATGAAACCCCTATTTTATGGAACAACCAATTTGATGTGTTTCCATTGTTACTTAATTTCTTTTTTCAATTATATCTTTACATAATATTTCAAAAAAACTATTTTACCCTTTACCTTATATTATTTAATTCTAGTCAAACCTCCTATCCTAGAATAATTAAGGATATTTTAGTAAATTTATAAATTATAATACAGTACGATACAATCAAACCAAGCAATTAAAATGTTATTAAATAACAACAAACAATATAGTCTAGCCAAATATTGTATCTACCATACAATACAGTACAATATAGTACAATACAATACAATACATTATGAAACAATGGGTAACAATTATCCAAACAGAGTGTTAGTGAATCAGTGAATAACATGTTTAAGTTGTGCATTAATCACGTAATGATGAATCTGATTTCTTAAGTAAAATTAAAATAGAAAAGTAAATATCAATTGATTTATCGTGAAAAATCTTTTTGCTCATAAAAATTACGACCTATAATGTATGTAGAACTTTCAACCACATTTTAATTAAAATTAATTTTTCATTCTTCATAAATCCAATTGTTGAAAAAGTTTTTGAAGTTTGAGGATAACACATTTGGCCTACTAAAGAAGTTTGTAAGCAAATAGCATGTCGAACACCTATCTTTCCAACTAAATATAATTAAGTGAGAAATTCTTTAATTTGATGAGGCATTTTATCGTCAGCCGACAATGGCTGATAATACTCATTTTAATAATTTACTCATCAAAGTAGGTATTTTCTTGAAATAATATTGATGTAATGACTCTTTTAATTTTAAGTATTTCCTCCTATACAACTCTTTAGAATAATTGTTTAAATGCTAAGAGTTAGCTCTTTTAATAAATGGCTTTGTGATAGACAAAAGATTAACACCTTATTTGACCCTCTAAATATTATTTTGTTTCAACTATCATGGCTAAAAGAAGTTAACAAGAGTCAAATCTCTTGAATAATTAATATAAATAAATCTAACTTTGAGTATTTAATTAAGTATCTTATATAAATTGATCAACATCATAACCAACCAAACCATGAAAACTATTTTTTTTAAAACTGTCTTGACTAAATATAATTATTCTAATTGAAGTTAAACCTTGTATTGGCTTAATTAATTCTTAACCTTTATATAGTATTGAAAAGGCAAAATCAAACAGATATTTTCATGCAATAAATATATTTAATTTCTTGATATTAAAGCTATTTGCAGTGTTTAAAGGGCATGTAACAATTTTTTTATAGAAAAAATACCAACAATTGATTAATTAGTGAAATTGTAGTTAGTTGTAATTAAGAGATTAATTTATCTAATCCACTTTTTTTTAGCTAAACCAACTTCCCAAAAGTCACTTTTTATCAATTTGGAATTTTCTAGAATTATCCTATATATCCAACTTCTCTTTGCTTCTAGAGTTTAACATCTTAAAATATCTTTGTTTAATTTAAATTTTAAACCTTAAGCTAATAATAATATAATTATTATGGAAAGGTTGAAATTTCTTAAAAGGGGAAAAATGACCGTTTTAAGCTTATTTCTTCATGATTCATGTGACAATTAAGAAATGTTTTGTAGTTGAACTAATTAACTAATCCATACCATAATGTAAAAGAATTTTTATAGTGGTAGGTTACTTAAAATGTACATTATATATGCAACCGTTCATAATAAGTGAAACTAATAACTTGTATGACAAGGCTCGCTTATTACATGCTACAACTGATCAAAGTACGTTGAAAAATAGTAACTTTACAAATAACTTACACTAATCTATATAAGTTAAATCTTTTTAGTTATGATCAAACATCATACACGATCATTTTGTGCGAGATAAAAAAAACTTTACTCTCACTTTATGTGTTTTACTTTTCATTTTCATTAGTTTCAAGAAGAATGTTATGCTTCTTTATTTAGAAATTATTTAATTAAATTAAATTTCTCCTATTATACTTAATGACATGATTTATTAAATATTACATAAATGTCTAATTTATGACATATCTTTTACCATAAATTTTCAATTTCAATATGATAACATCTAGTCACACGGAAAAAAGGTCAAACGACAATAAAAGTCGTACGCTTATTTGGATGCTTGTGAATTATAATAACATTCAAACGTCTAATTGGGGAATGAAACAACGTTCACGAAGCTTCAGTAGAAACGAAGGCCTACTAAACCCTATGCCCATGCATGTAGGATTCGTAAAAGCACGAGCTACTCGAAGACTTAAAATCGTTGCTTAGTAACGAATGAAGGGAATCTCTTCGAGCTTCCTCCATCAGCGACTTATGAAGGGGTCACTTTATAAAACTCGATAAGTCTTGCTTCCCTCTTCTCTTCACTTATTAAGTTAAAAAAAAAAAAAGTTGTTAGCATTCTATAAGTAATATCATAAGATTATTGTCACATAAATATATATTATGAAACGAATGCAATATCATAAGATTATTGTCAATCCACTATTTATGACTTTTAAGTCTTGGATAATAGTTTTATTTGGCTATGTAAACAACAAATATGTAAATTAAATTTATAATCATAAAATTGTGCATCACATATTAAAGCCGCCAAAAATATAATATAAGATGAAAAAAAGAAGAAGATAACGTGCATAAAGCATTCCAAATTTATGACACTCGAACTTCAACAAAGGAAAATCTTGGATTTATAATTTATGATCTTGAATTGATTTAATAATTCAATTTCATAATTTTATATCGTACGAAGATAATGTTATCAATATTATTGGTTAGACTCTTTGAGTGGTTCATAATAATTGATCATTTGACATCAACTAATTCTTGATGAGACTTAATAACCTTGATCCTCTGTTCTATTGGCTTCAAAATAATTCAATACTAGCTATCATGAATTCCATCTTCTATATATTTTCTATCACAAATTTATTGCAACTTTGAAAATGTTTACCCTAGCTTGATACTAATTATATTTGATTTGACAAACCAAATAAGAAGTTGTCAATTTTTTTCTTGAATGACATCTCTCAAATATGACTTATAACCAAAATATAAAGTTCAGCAGAAGCAAATTTAAAATTTAAAATTTATGTATTTCTAGAAATGACCTCAAGTTAGTTAATATATACAATATATTGAGCTCACAGTCAAATATTTATAAATATTTCACGAGTTGATTAATACATATACAAAATTTGATCAATTTAAACGTACATCTATATCGACTGAATCACTCTTTTAATCTAGTCGGGAGAATATTTCGGAGTGTACAATTTGTTAGTTTGCTAATGCATGGTGTAAACAATTCCTTTAATTTTGTGTAATTGTAGATGGTGCTAATCCAACTACCCTAAGATGTGACCCAAAACCACATTTCCATTATGTCTTTATGTGCAAAATCTATCAATTTATAATTTATATATGAATAAAAACAAATATTGACACTATTAAAATTGTACTATAGATATTCTTGTGCCAAGTGGTCAATTATTAGCCACCATAGATTAAAATTAAACATAATTGCTTACATGTGCACAATGAGATAATGTTAATAATGAACAAGAAAACAATAAATAAAGTAAAACTATATATGTGGTCACAAAATTGAATATATTATTATCTATGTATTAATAACATACAAGTCAAAAGATAAACCTAATTAAACCTAATGACATTTCCTAAAAAGAAGCTATATTCTCATATACCATTACGTATACGTTTCATATTATTTTTTCCTAAATGTCTCATAATATGTGATTTTTCCCACAAATTAATACAAAGTAGGGGGGAAATCTCATTAGAACTTGTAAATTATAATTCATTATGTTATCTTTAGATATTGAGACATTTCCTTGATGAGACTATTGATTTGATGTATTTACAATTTCACTTGAACTCTCTCCCTCAACGAGATGATTGATTGATGATCGGATGATCTGTCATGTGAATCACATTCACATGACTGAACAACCATTAGGATTCTCGTCACTGAACATTTGTGCATTGTTCAAGTATGTCGTTGGTGGAGGAGGTGGTACATATGAAGGTTGGTGGTAGCCATACTCCATGGCGTAGCCCGTATGAGCGTTGTAACCGGGATCGTACATTGTTACACCATAGTCTTGATTCATGTAACTTTGGTTGTACATAGGCATGGCGTAATGTGTTTGTGCATTGTAACCATAATACTCTAATTTATTCGCTTCAGACTTTGTCTCCACACCTTTACTTCCTTCAGCTTTTGGTTCACCCTCTTTTTTCTCATTACTCTCGACCTTCTTATCACCGCCCCCTTCTTTCTCTTTCTTCTCTCCGCCTCCTCCACCACCACCGCCTTCTTTCTCTTTCTTCTCACCACCACCTTCTTTCTCTTTCTTCTCTCCACCACCACCACCGCCACCACCTTCTTTCTTTTCGCCACCTCCATCATCTTTCTTAGGTGGGATAATTTCTACATTTCTTTTCAATTTATCTTTCAAATAGGGAATTAATTCCTTTAAGTCCATTGTACCCTTTACCGTGACCAAATCTTTTTCCGAATCTACTTTGACTTCTTCTACCCCTGTCAAAATAAGATAATAATTTCCTATGATTAGTTTCTTTAATCACGTATCGCGCAGATACTAAAACTATTAAATAATTAATCGACTATACAATATATCTTACCATCAATTTTCTTTATAATCCTCTTTATTTTGTGTGCACATCCATCACAATGCAATCGAATCTTCAACACCACTGTACTTACTTGTGGCTAAACATATCAAAAAAAAATTTAAAAAAATAAATCAGAAATATAGTTCAACCAAAAAAAAACAAAATTTAATTAGTCATCAAAATAATAAATATGAAATTTAAATTTAAGCGATAATAGCACATTTGGTCCTTTAATTATTGATAAATATTGATATAGTTCCTCACGAGATATGATTAAATTGCAACGTACACTTTTCGATCCCTATGCGTGAGAATTTTTTTCACATATTTAATGAATTATCAACCTTATATTATTCACTAAATATTTGAGAATAATTAAAAAAAGTCTAAATAAAAGATATTTAAACCCTATATTTAAATTAATTAAAAGTAAAATGTGCTTAGTCAAATATTATAATGATCAAAATTGAAATTCATCAATAGTTGAGGGATCCGAAGTGTTATTATCCCTTCAATTAAACTAATTAGTTAATTAATCTAGTTTAAGAAGGAAAATTAGATAAGATTACGTGTTGAAGGAGAGTGAAATTACCTCTTTAGGCTTCTTATCTTCGGGTTTTTTCTCTTCTGCCTTTTTCTCATCGGGCTTTTTATCTCCGGCGCCGGCGTCTTTTTTGGGCTGAGGTGAGACGAGCACCACTGTCTTCTTCGTCTTCATCGCTACTTTCTCCCGGAGCCATGCCGGGTCCACGTTCCCTTTCACCGTCAATTTTCCACCGTCACAATCTGTCTTCACATCCTCCACACCTTCAGAGAAGAGACAGACGAATTCAGAATTTAAATTTTACAAGTTCGAGTGTGCATAAGGTAATATTGATCGAGTGCGCATAAGGTAAATTTGTAATAACCAACCAATCACGAGAGGTAAATCACACTAGGCAAATTCCGAGCAAAAATAAAATGAGAAATCATTGTTCAACCAACTCGACCACCCTTATTAAGTGATTTGAACTAAAGTTTAGTAAATTTCTTAGAATAAATTTAAAATTTATACTAAAATTATTGAATTCGATCGGAAAAATTTAACCGTCAAATGTGGATCTTAACTACAATGATGGTTCCTTGAAAAAACCGTAAAGTACTATTTGCCGGTGAATTCAAGGAACCAATTTTATCAATAATAAACTAAAATTCTTCACTCTTTTAATTCAAAGTTCAAATTACATTTCAATTTTTCGTTTTATTTTGGAATTTCAGTGGGCGATGCAACATGCTCGACTCAGAAGAGATTTCGAAATGATAATTTTCGTATATATTTAGTTAATTAATATAAGTTTTACCTTCGAAATGGCGAATGGAACGTTTGACTTTTTTGGCACAGCCTTCACAATGCAAATCGAGTTTTAAAACTATGGCGGTGGGACCGGCATCCTTTTTTCCGGCGGCGTCACCGGCGCCGGACTTTTTATCTCCGGCGTCATTCTTCTTCTCTGCTACCTCTGCTTTAGTTTCTTCTTTTTTCTGCAAATCCAAAAAAAAATAAGAATTAAAAAAATTGGAATTAAATTGGGAAGTTTGAAAATGAATTTATGTGATTTTTTTGAGGTTTATAAGTGATGAATTTACCTCACCCATTTGAAAAATTGAAAATGTATTATAGAGAAATTATAGAATGGAATTTTTGGTTTGAAGAGAAGAAAATGGAGGCAAATGAGAGAATATATAGAGGAAAAAAAAAATGTTTGTTGAATAAATAGTAAATTGATGATATCATCTTCATATACTTTGAAAAATTAGTAAAGCCCCCACTTATGGACTCTTTTATTTTATTTTTTGGTTGTTTTGGAGGGTTGGTGGGGGTCATTGGGGAGGGGGGTTGAATATATATATATATATATATGTATGTGATGTGAAGTGAAGATATGGATGGATGGATGTGAATGATGCATGAATGTGATAATAGGATAGCTAACTTTAAAAATGCGCATCTAGACATTTTAATTTCGTCTTAAATACAATTAAACGCTCTAATTCATCTTTACTATCATATAGACACTTGATTTTGATGCGACATAGGCGTCTAGATGATAATTTTGTAAGTTAAAGTGTTCGATTGATATTGAAGAGGATGAGTTAAGGTTTTAGATGTGTATATTCAAATTTGGTTGTTTGGACTTTTTTTCGCCATTTATATTTCGGACTTGATTTTGAAGGTGGTGTGGCGTAAGGGGAGATGAATGTACACAGTCAACTTCTTAAATTTGTCAATATATTTTATTTAAATATTTGAATTAAATTATATTTTAATGGAATATTTCAACTTTTAATATAGTATTTTAAACTATATATTTCCAATAAAATTTTAATTTCTTTCTATGTATATTTTTATTAATTTATTTTATAATTAAATGAAGGGAAAAGAGTCTGATATACTTCTCAACTTTGTCATTTAGAGCTGATATACCCCTCGTTATGAAAGTGATTCATATATACCCCTACGTATATACAAATGGCTCACATATACCCTTTTCCTCTAACGGAAATGAAAAAATTAATTTTAGTTTATTTATTATTTAATATATATATATATATATATATATATAAATCCCATATGAGTATATTTAATTCTCCTCAAACATATTTTTTTTTACTTTTTTTTTGTTTCAATGACTAATTTAGATTTATTATTTTGATGGTCAAATTTATTTATGTTTCACTTGTAAAACTTATTATAGATGACCAATTTTTTTTTCTTCAAATAGAAAAATTAAATTACAATATAGACAAGAAAATAGTTTTAAATTATAATATAGCCACAAAAAAATAGTTTTAATTTTTTTTCTTTACACTAAGAAATGAAAGAAAAAAATAAAATAAGAATAAGAAACTCAAATAATTATAATCAAAGAAGTCAAAAAATAATTTATGTATGAAAAATATTAAAATATACCTTGAACTTTGCTAGAAGAATCATATATACCCCTCAATAGTTTTTAAGAAAATTAAAATTAAAAAATATAAATTTAAAACTAATTTTTTCACTTCCGTTAAATGAAGGGTATATGTGAGCTTATTTTATAACGGTAGAGGTATATGTGAGTCGTTTGTATAACGGTAAGGATATATATGAGCCACTTTGATAACAAAGGACATATCAACTCCAAATGACAAAGTTGAGGGGTATATCAGACTCTTTTCCCTTAAATCAATTATATTAAAATATTTTATTTTGATACATGAATGTGAAATAGGATTGCCGCCAGTTTTGTACTTCTGTTACTTTTTTTTTTCTTGTTTTCGTAATTTACCAGCTAACTTTAACCAGCATTTTTATTTATTTATTTATTTCAACTTGAAAAAGGTGTTTTACTTTTGAAAAATAATTAATCACATGCAACTATTGATTGATGAAAGGAAAAATAATTGTTTACTCTAATCTCCTTGCTACCATTAATATGGTCATTATAACAATTAATTCTCTCCTTTCTAAAATAATACCTAAAAAAAGAAATACATACAATGAATTTGGTCAGAAAATACAAAATTAGAATTTTTACAAAACGATTATATATATATATAAATTCTCATATAATTAAACAAATTTCATTGTAAAAAAAGACTTGAAGAATAATCTATATCACAATATGCATTAACCACACACACAAGGTATGAAGAAAATTAAATAATTAATAAATACACTAACTTTACATTAAAATTTTATGTAACTATTATTAACCAATTTATTCAATTTGATGTCATCCACATATGTTCCTAAAAATATGTAAAAATAATAGTAACAAATTTTTTATATTAGATTGAGGAATTTAAAGATTCACAAGCCACAAATATATTATGACAATGCAACAAATAAAACAAACGGAAAAACAACAAATTAATTTACGTCACCTTAATTTGTGGCTATTATATGCTCCTTATTATTAAACTTAAAATTAAATTAACTATTTACCTACATACTTACAACAAGTGTTAAAGTATTTTTTTTCTTTGACTTGGTTATTGGCATTTCGCACCAAGATTATGGAGGATTATATTTTTATATATATAAATATTTTTACGTTAAGAACAAAAATGAAGATAGTTTATTTTATCATGAAAATCTATCAATTACCTCAACAACCACAATAATAAATTTAGTATAATTTCATAAATAGGGCTGAAGAGATTATGATATGGACAATCTTAACTCTACTTTTATGGAATTAAAAAACTGTTTTCGATTGACCTTCGATAATTTTCCTCTTTACTCAAATTTGAGATCGATAATATGAACGAGCTTACATAGACAGAGTACATTATTTACCTCTTTGGCATAAATAATTATTTGTCTTTTGGTGAAGGGTGAAAGATCCAACGTGAAAAGGTCAATGAATTAATTTTATAGTTCAAGTGGAATTATAGATTTTTTGGCTTCTTAGATAATTAGTGAGTTAGCTTGTCCATTTTAACGTTGAAGATGGCTTATATGCTTGGCTTTTAATTTAATGAATTATTCTTATGGGATTTCTCGAACGTCATTTTTGTTTTGTTTTTTTGGCTTTTACCTCAACCCAAAAGACAATAAATGTGATTTGGTACTTGCATGGACTAGATTAATGTAATTTATCATAATTACATTAATAATAATAAAAAAAAACTATTCTAATATTCAAAATTTACTAGGCTAACTAATTTAAATTCGTGTCAGGTAGATTTTCTAAGGAGGTATACGTCCTATCAAGAATTTATCAATTTCATAGCTTAATCCTAAAATGAATTTATTAGTTTCTTGTCTTCATCCTAAAATCTCTAATTTACGGTGGGAAAACCTTAATTGTCTTATCAAAGGGTAATTTCATGATTTAAATTTTATGGACTTGAATTCAATGTTTGTTCATTATCCATTTAACTTACTGGATTCAAAATATATTATTTTGATTTTATTTAGTGGATTCAAACACTTTAGGTTGAACAAATATTATTAGGTTCAGATAAATATGATTGTATCATGTGTTCTAATATATATTTGTATCACGTGTTTGTACAAGATCAATTTAACTTATCATAATTAGGTGATTAAGTGAAAAAAAAATATAATAAATAATTATAATTAAGTGATAAAAATACATGTATATTTATTGATTTTACGTAAATACTCAATATTAATAACCTTTTATATCCGCCCTTGATCACACCAACTTGGTACTTGTTAGTAATTCGTACAACTAATTTTGACTAGAGAGATACTATATAATGTAGTATAAATATTGATGTATTTTTATGTATTTGAATCAATGATTTGAGACTATAATTCTTTAGTTCCTTTTGTGTTTTCTCAGTTTTTAACAAATCAAAACTAATCAATTTGGTATAGAGAAGAAATCAAGAATTTTTGCTTTGTTTCTATGTTATGATAATTTTGATGAGTATATCTAGCACAAATTAAGTAATTTTTTTTATTATGAATCGTAATTCAAATGAATGTCGAAAACTATTAGTAGTTTGCGTTTTCAAGTCTATGCATAGAAATATTCAAATGAAAATTATAATACAAAACTCTTCCACTCATAATAAAAGCAGATGCATTCTTACCTTATTATAAACAAATATGTCACATAAAAGATCTTTATTTTTGCTCTCTTAACAATCCTAGCCACCCCCTCCCGCCCTCACACAATAGGGACAATTTTCTCATAATTGAATTTAGTTATAGAACAAAAATTATCGAAATTCCAATTAGAAATAATCATTCTCATTTTATAATTTAAAAATCCCAACCAAACATGAAACTAATTAAAACAAAAATATTTCTTGCCCATTTAATTCCTGTTCAATTCCCCCCTTCTGTTATAAGAGGAGTAGGCTCAAAATTGAAGTTTTCAACTAATCCAATGTAAATTGGAAGTACAAAAATAAAAGCTAACTCAATGATAAAGAATTAAAAAATTAAAGAAGGGAAAAAGATCGCAATAGAATGATAAATATGCTTTTATTTTTAAGCAGATATTTTGAATTCACACTTCGAATATAAAATTATTATTGTTAGGATATATTTTACTCCAATATAAGATTTTTTGACTCTAAATTTTAGTCAAACTTCTAATATAGATAACTGAATATCGAATGAGAAAACAAAGACGAAGTACTCAACAAATTAAATTGTACTTCCTTGCTCTTGAGTTCTTTGTAGTTTGTACTATAAATATCAAAGAAAAAAAAGTAGTACTACTATTTAATTTGTACTCATTTGGTAATGTTGGTTGCACAAAGTTGGTGCAAAAAATCATTATTATATTTTGAATATAATTACAACGTTTTAGTCAATCGAGCACCATCTGTTTAGGTAAATTTGATCCATGGGTTTGAAAAGAAAAGAATGTTTCTAGAAAAGCTTTTATATATATTTGATTGGAAAACATCAAACATGAAATAATAATATTATCTTTCATTTCATTTTTGATATTTTATATCGATGAAATTTTACTGAATATATTTTTGTTGTTATTTTAGTTCTAGGATTTAGTTCAATAGACTTATTTTTAAAACAATTTTATTGCCATATTTACAACATCAAGAGTAATAAATCAAATTTTACACTCTGACTTTGAAAAATATACCTCTTCCGTCCATCTTTTCTCGTCTAGTATACTATAATTCTTCAACTTTACTTGTCTAATTTCAAAAATTAACTTTACTTGTCTAATTTCAAAAATTGAATTTTACACGCTAATCAAAAACACTTATTGGTCAAATATACAACAATTGCCTAGTTATTGTGATCTCATAAATGGGGTCTAAAATGGATAGAATATATCGTGTATACATATCTTATTTTTATCTTACGTAAGATAGAGAGATTGTTTCTGATGAAGTTCAACTGTTAACGTAGTAATGCAATGTTGGTTGGGAAGAGGTTGTAAAGTCATTTTTACATTTCCAAATTATGTGAAATTACTCAACATTAATTAGTGAAGGTGATTCTTTGAATTTTCATTTTCAAGTGTAATTAAGTATAGATCTTTCCAATTTTCAAAGAATAGACTACACAAAACTTATGTGTAGATTGAAAATTTTGGACATGTATCAATTTGTTCATTCATTAATTAATTAGCTACTAATCTCAATAATCATGTGGCAGTTAATTCCTATTAGATAAATGCTTACAATATTATCATTGTAAGTAGCAAGAAAATATGTAGTCCACTATAATTTTGATTGATGCATTTTGAACCACAATTTTCCCCTAAGTTTTTAATAATTTATTTATGCATATTAAATAAATTTTGATTTAAAATCATTAAATTTTGTTAAATCGTAATTATAATGATGGCTCCACCCCTAAGCGTAAGCTATGCCACTTAAAATCTTTTGAGATATATAGGAGGAAGAATGCTGTAAATGAAGTTAAATTAATGGTTATATTCAATTCACGATATGTCATATATATTAAAGTTTCATATATGAATTTTCTTTTTTTAAAAAATGAATACTATTGGTATAAAAAAACAAACTTTTCATAGAAAAAAGAAAGAATTATTAGAAGTTTGACACATCTAGAAAACTATGTCTGAAGAAAAATAAATGGATTGGTTATATTATAAATTGAAAAAGAATTATTAGAAATATCGATTCTAAAAAAGTTATTAACATCTTTACATCTAAAACATATTAATTTTTAAAAATCTTAAGAGTTCTGTTCGATTTTGACTTTAGACAGCTAATGGCTTGAGATGCCTCTGCCTATTTGCTGTTGCGTTTTGCATGATGGTAAGCAAGGTCAAACTCATGATTTAAGCAAGAGCAGTGGGGCACTATTGATATCAAAATCAAGAACACAAGTTCGACTCCTAGGAACAACATATTGCATATATGACAAGTGTGGAAGAGGGTTGTTGCGTAACGTTAATATTCTGTCTATGAAGATTGAAGAGACCCATGATTGAATATGGTGCTTACTGTTATTAACTATATATAACTTTTGGCGTTAATATGACTATAATTTGATTCTAACATACTTATATTTCAAAATAGTTTTGAAAAAAGAATTGTTGGTTATCCTTGCTTCCCTAAATTCTATCCATGTCCTCAATTATTTGATTATACATTATAATCAACTGATCACTCTTCGCCGACTATAGCATCCCCAAAGTGTAGGGGTGTATCAATTTGGAACTATATACAACTGTTAATCATTATGAAAGTGTTAGGAGTTATAAGGACATTGGATATGAAGTTGGAATAGGACATTTCTTGACTTTTATGTAACTTCTTTGGGACCCAACAAAGTGGCGGAGTTAATTTTGAAGTTCTAAATTTGACAGAATTCAATAGCTTTAATTTACCTTAAATTTTATATTTGTTTTAGCTTTTTTCAATACATATAAAAATCTATTCTGAATAATAAATACAAATAATTCAAAATTCTAATTCTGCCTCGCCCTGAAATAAAAAAGGAGGAGGAGGATTAGGAATTGCCTAGGGCAAAATAAGAAAAAGAGGTCCCCCATGATGAACAATATTTACATCTAGAGTTGGCAAATTACAACCAAGTGTTTTTAATTGGCAAATTACAACCAAGTGTTTTTAATGCTTTGCTTGGCCAAGAAGAAGAAAGAGGTCCCCCCATAGGCAATAAGCTTATTAATGTTGGGGGGGGGGGGGGGAACCATAATTAGTTCATGTACAATTGTTCAATTTTGCTTTATGTTACACTTTTTAGTTCATTGAATATATTCTTGCGGTTAGCAATTCAATTTTCATATTTGTTCTGTCATTATTGTGAAATTGATATTCAAAATTTTCAAGAAAAAAACTATATACTTATCCATCAACTTCTGAGTTCTCATCATGATTTAAACTTAGCCTCATATCGAAACTTTGTTAGGAATCAAGGATAAAATGATGATATTTTCTAACTGTGAGAGTAAATAGTATAGAAGAAATTAGCCTAAATAATCATTCATTCAGTCACTTAAATTAAAAATAAACAACTGATATATATAATATATGTATAATTCATGTTATACTCAATAAATAAATAATTAGTGTATACCAATTGGAAAAACGAAACTTTGACCTTTGTTTCCCCCTTAATTCAAACAAATAATTTTCTTGAGAAAAAAAAAAGAATAAACTTTCTTGAAAACTTAAATGACTTTTTGTATAAACCCTAAAATATTATGACATATCCCCACAAAAGAAACCGACCTATATAGCTTGTCTTTCATAAATAAATATATTAGATGTTAGATTTGTTTTTAGATAAAGATATTAGAAAAGATTTTTGTTGGGGATGAGTTTTCATTCAGGCTTCGATTGATTCAAATTAATTTGTTGTAAGATGTATTTTAGAAGAAATACTCGCTACTAAAATTTTATGGAAAAATTATTTAACTACACATCATTTATTATCATATTTTTTTTATTTTTTCTACCATTTCAAAAAATATCAAAAATCCCCTCTTTTGGTTCATCATCCCCTTTTCCGGATACATTAATTTAAAATTTCATACCCATGATTTTCTTTCCTTTTTTCAAGCCACAAATCTCTCCACAATTATCTACATTAATCCATTTTTGAATTTCAAATATTTTCTCTTTTCAATTAATGATTTCAAATTATTCAAGAGGTAGATTTCTTTCCCTCACATCAATTTTTTAATTTCTTTTAAACCTTTTTTTTTTAGTTTTTCATCTGAAAAGATTATTGAATTTGTTACTCCTGGACTCTTTACTGGAAGAGGGGTGAAAAACGTTGCTAATGCAAATAGTTCATCTTAGAGTGCATTTGAAATGGTTCTAGGAATTTCTAATGGCGGTCTTGATACACTTCATTCCATTGGTTCGATCTTTCAGTATTGGGCTTACCCAATTAATCCGAGAAGGATACATCTTCGTTGCTTTTCATTGATTAGATTGTCGTCTTTTTTTCGATTTTTTGACCGAGAAGGATACATCTTTGTTGCTTTCCATTGATTAGATTGTTGTCTTTTTTTCGATCTTTTGGTTGTTTATCTTTTCTGATACATATAGGTTCAGATTTTTTATGCATCTAGTTGATTTTGTTTCTTAAACTAATGTATACTATCTTCGTTTCAACATTATGATACATTACAATTCTATCATGCATAATGTATCATGTTCAAATATTAGTTTTGATACATAACCTTAATTAGTATTGCTACTTGATTCAAAAACTCTACCAAATGTATCATTTAACATGTATCAGCCTTTTCATCTACAAATTTATGATACATATGGATTCTGCTCTCAAACAAAATAAGTTACATAAATAATAATGTATGATGCACTAATTTTTGAAGCATGATACACAATTTTGGATTTATACTAAATGTATTTGATACATAATAATTACCAAACAATAATGTATCGATCTCAAACCTATCATATTATGGGCAACAGTTTCTTATTTAATGTATCTAGTAAAAATACAACACTTATCAATTTAAACAAGATACATAAATAGTAATATATTGACAAATCCATCCATCTCAAAAATAGTTTTGGTATAATCAATTTTGACTCAGCCTTCGGCTTTGATTAGGACATAGGATATATAGATCTCTTTTGAGTGACGATACGGTGAATAACAATTGTTATAGAAAAAAACTGAAAGATGCAGCAATATCTTGTTAACAAAATTGAAAGGATCTTCAATGAATTGGAGAAGAAATTTAAAATTCATTACTTATGTATCGTTCATAACTCACCCTGCTTTTCCAGATTCCTGAATTTATTCATTATGTATCAGTTATTGTTTTCGACTTTTTTCAATCTATTACAATTTGGGTGAGAATTGAAAAAAGAAAACTTCAATTGTTTGAAGCTAGACGGATTTAGAATAAAATTGAGAGAAGAAAATTTGAATTTTGAATTGAAGCTGAGCGGGTTTGGAAGAGAATTGAGAGAAGAAAAATTGAATTTTGATTTGATTGAATCTGTTAAGATTTGGGAGAGGTTGAAATCAACTAGCTCCACCGGAGCAAGCAACCAGAGACCACCAACGTTTTTCCTCTTCCCCTCACCCTTCATGAGTTGTTAATTTGCAGGTGTTTTAGCGAAATACGAACTCTAACTCCGGCGAAGCTTCATGAACAACAACAAATGAAACGGCCAAATCCGATCAGAAAAAAATGATTCCCTGCTACTAACTCTATCTCTATTGTTGATTTCATTTTTTTTTTACTCTTTGTGATGTTGGTTTAATTAGTTAATGATTTTTTATTTTATTTTATTTTTTTCATATTCATTGAAATTGTTTGAAACTTTCTGTTATTTAGTTTTAAGAAATTAAAACTAAAAATAATCAATTAGATTAGCGTGATTTGGGGAACTCACATTCAATTGTATATTCTCTTTCCTTTAAAAGTGTAACTGAATTTGTTTTAATATTCTCTTTCCTTTAAAAGTGTAACTGAATTTGTTTTAATGTATCAAATTTAATGTATTCGACTTGTTTGTTATATATCCGGATAGCATTGATTTTAAGGGATTTTTGTAAATTGAAAAAGAGTAGGGATAGAATGTAATTTAGGTCCTTACACTATGAAATTTATGTAAGTTATTCAAATTTTATTCATATAATTAATGACTATTTGAATACAAAATTTCTGATTAAGAATAGAATGACTCTCTCTGAAATACAATTTGTTTTAAATATTTGATCTTCTTGAAGAGTTAAGAGGTTTATTAAGTGACATATTTAAGGGTGATATGAAAATAGTTTTGAAAAAAATATACTTTTATGATTAAATCTATTAAATGATAAATATTTGCTTATTGGAGGTCATCAAAAGTAATATTCTTTGACTAGACTTTCTAATTGCATTTTTTTCTCTCCTCTACGTGGAGCAAAGTTCAGAAATAAATACTTATATTTTATTGAGTAAATTTTAGGTTTAGCAAACATAAAAATCATATTAACATTTTATAGCTACAGTTTTGTTATTTGCGCTTCATAGAAAATATATTTTGCTATGGAGCATTTCATTTGTATAAATCGCAGGTAAGCATCTCGTTTGTATAAAAAGCGCAATGATTGTATATGTATATCGGTTAAATAATTGTATATATATAACTACTATGTGTATGTATCAATAACTGTGTTTGTATATCTGCATAAAATTTGAATTTGTATAAAATTGAATCGAATTAAAACATTTGTATACTGGATCTCTCTCTCTCGCTTTATACAACACAAATTATACATTGTATTTTTTATAATTTGTGTTTGTATAAAGCAAGAAAGAGAGAAAGGCAAAAGAGAACTGGGCAATGAAAGATTTGTAATGTATAAATAAGTGTATAGGACGAAAAAATATGTATTTATATTTGTATATACAGTTTTCTCTCACTTTATACAAACACAAACACAATTTATACATTTGTGTCTGTATAAAGTGAGAGAGGCGAGGGAGAGTGGCGAGCGGGATCAGGGAGAGTAGCGAGCGAGATTTCTGGGGAGAGAGGTGAATGACAAAGTGTTTGCTACGGATTAGAATTAAATGAAATTGTGGTTATAACATTTATTTTGAATTAATAGTTTGCTATTTTATACAATTTTCCCTATTTTATTTCTAAACAAATAAAGTTCATTATATAATAATTTTAACTTTGTAATTAGACTTGAAATAATTTTCCTACCTCAAATACCAGATTCTGATACTTGGGCTTTTTTTTAAAGCCCACATTAAACATTGGACTCATTCTTATTGGGCATTGGCTCGATTCTGTTCGTTCAAAGCCCTATGACCCGATCGGCGCCCGGCGGGTCTCTTCACCGGCACGGTAATCGGAACTTCCAGCACTCCTTCCGTCAACAATACTTTTGTGCTTTCACAGGTAATTTCTTCTCCTATGTCTTGAACTTAACTTTTGATGGGTAGAGTTATTGGTACTTGCAGCTAACCGGAGGTGACAGGTATCCGTAGAATTAGTTGACATGAGAGAAACTATTATGTCAAACTTTAAAGTTTTGTGTGGTTTAATGAATTTGAATTGCTGAAAGTTTTATAGAAATGTAATGGTGTTATACATTTTTTTGCCAAAAAGGAATGAGTATGATTCTAATTGTAAGAGTATTACTGGTGAGGTTCCACCAAGGCACTGATAGTTGATTACTATATAAAGAGATTTTTTTTTTATAATACACACTATAGTCTCAAGACGCCACTTGTGAGATTACACGGGGTATGTTGTTGTTGTAAGGTAAAATTTTATGCAAGTATTAGCATAATGTGCATTGCTCTTCTTTGCAATTTGAATTTGGACTGTGTGAGACATGCATTTTTTTGCCTACTAACCAAGTGAAGATCTGGACTTTGTAAGGGCATGGCGTTTCCAAACTTTTTTTCCAAGGCCAAATTTATGTTGCATGTTGTAGATTGAGCAGAAGGGTGTAGCATGATTTGACTGTAAAGATCCCATCTTTTCTATGTTGTTTTTCTTGTCTGCAGAAATAGTTCCTATTTATTGAAGTAAGATACAAGTGCTCTCTAATTCTCAGTCATTACATTTCCTTCGGAAAACAATAATCCATCCAATATTATAATAGTAATCTGAAATAGAGGCATTCTGGTTGACCGTCATGGTATAAAGAACAGGGAAAGCCAACTTGAGAGGGGAATGTGCCTACCAAGTGTCATGCCAAAAACTAATCTTCCTACCATTTACCAACTTGAAATATGTTTTGCCTGTAAAATCAGAAGCAAATTTTTGCTCTTGCCTGCTATCTGTTCATGTCTCTACTTATTTTATGAGATCTTATATTATTTTTATTGGCATTAGTTCGACAACTTGGGCAGACCTTAGGCGAGTACTCCTTGGAAGTCCAATGGAGGGCACCAACCCAGGCCATAAGAGCCTTCTGATCGACTCATTGACCCTGTCCATGTAAGTCTGTTTGTGTGCTTATTGTGCTCACTGAGCCTTAATTTAGGGTAGTATTTGCCTATGCATGCGATAATCATTGTTTTAGTTGAAGAATTTAAGGCATTATCTAAAAGGGATTGGGTGATTTGGAGCACACCGAGGGTCGTCGTTATTTTGGGTATTCTAGGTGTATAAAGGTCGAGGAGGTTAAGGGTGTAGGATGAGCCAGGGAAAAGCAACTGTGCCTGATGATATACCGGTGGAATTTTGGAAGAGCATAGGCAAGTTATTTGATGTAGGTTTTATAGTTGTGCAATTATGAGCTTGACAACACGGATCTTACCTTGTTAGAGAAAAGAGATTTGTTCAAACTACAAAGAACGTCTTGGTTTTGGCATTGGGAGAGGAGTGGAGAATGATTTACAGGTTATGATTGCTCATATAATCCTTTAGTTGCATTGATCTTTAACATTGGTCGCGTGTTTGGTAAGAAGAACATCGTGACTAATTTATAGGATACTATGCTAGAGGTCATGTGCTAGGCCCTGCATTCACAACTTAAAGAATTAATAAAGCAAGACAGTGAGAAAATATCTTCTTTTCAACTGCTTTTATTGCAGAGAACCGTATTGTTCTTTTACTACTTCTATTATAGGAATTTCCCACCGCATCTCTTACCTTACTTATAAAAAAAAGGAACTTCTCACCGCATTAATATAAATATTACTTCATGAAAGAACTATATTGTTTTTTCACGAAGTCATTTTTTTATTATTCCCTGCCATATCAACTTCTCCGTGTGTTCTGCTCTTAAGGGGAGAGCCCTATATACACAGTTGGGAGTTGTCTGCCATTGCAGCCAGATGTGTCTGCTAATTGTTGTATGCTTCTCATGAATCTTGCCTCTACTGACTGCTTATATATGTATATATTGGATAATGTAACTTCAATTGGAAAAGTCAAAAAACAGTACCAATACCAAGACGAGTACATAAATATTGGACTTGTACAAAGACTACCCAGAAACTGAATCTAGCCAGTCTGAGAAGTCATCTATGCTAATTACAGTATCATCTTTATGCCAGCGAAACAAATTGTAAACACCTATATTTTTTAACAGAAATCGGCTTCTTTTTCCCTTAAAACATCTCTTGTTCCTTCGTTGCCAGACTGTCCAAATGATGCATAAAGGAATAAGCTTATGTATCATCTTCATCCTTTTCTTCATATACCGTCCTTGCCAGCTGTTCGATTGATCCTTAATGAAGATTTCAAGTTCTAAAATATTGAATTCCCATGGCTAAGAAGCAGTTAAACAGATGAAGATGTCCAAAACTGGAGGAATAATTGATTTTATGGTTTCACTGTCATTTCCCACTTTCTTGTATGATATTTAGGTGCTCTGGTTTTGGCCTTTATCCAGGTAAGGTTTATAAAATTTTGAGGTTCTTGGATCAACGGTAATGTTGTCTCTGTGTGACCTATATATAGGTCACGGGTTCGAGCCGTGGAAGCAACCCTTAATGCTTGAATTAGGTTAGGTTGTCTATATCACACCCCTTGAGGTGCGGCCATTCCCCGAACCCTGCTAACACGGGATGCTTTGTATACCGGGCAGCCCCTTTTTTTTCTGGATCCATAGGTTCATTAAACTCTTTAGGAGGGGTTGAGTCATGAAGTAAAATATGCTTACCTAAATCATTAAGTTCCATGAATTTGCCTTTTTTCTTGCAGAAAAGAAGATAAAATTTCTTTTGTGATAAGTAAAAAATTAGAACACAATACTAATGCTTATCTTTTTCATAATTTACTACATACATACTATGCAATGGAAATCTGATGACACGACAAAGAGTAGCAAAAGTTATTTTGACAGCCAAATGAACATCTGTAAATTCTGGAAATATATAAAAATAATGAAACACATTATTACATTGAAACCTTTAAGCTCTTGTAGGGCCTAATTTTTAAACAATTTAGCACTTGCATACTACTAGTATACTAGTTGGGCATGGTTCTCACTGTTTGTCCTGCATGCCATTGGCATCCTATGTTCACCGGATTTTCTAATTGGGGACGAATGTTCCAACATAGCCAATTCCAACAATGAAGAACGCTCCTGCTTGGAGGAACAGGTAGATGAAAAAGTGGTCATTTCCAAATAGCATGTTGTATATAGCACAGTGTAGCATATACATTCCCATTAGCAGCTCTAAGACGTGAATCCTGTTTGCAAACCATAATGCAGGTTACAGTCAGAAATTTGTAGGATAGAGAATACTTTGATGTTTAACCAACTTCCTAGGGACTGAGAGAACTGTCAAATAATATAATGATTACCTTTCACCTATCCTCGATCTTGGTTTCTTTGATGCCTTGGCACTGTACTTTTGCTTCATCGTGTTCCCCAGCTTCTCAGTTACAACCCATTCATTTACTCGGCTGGCTTCTACGAGTCCTATTATTGCTGCCTTGGATCGATGGAGAGACATGACATTCTCAAATAGGATCCAGAATACAAGAAGATGGAAAGATCTGTGTGGAAACCAGATTAAGGTGTATTAAATTATTGCGCTTGAAAAAATATGAAACTGAAAAACAAAAGGACGATTTCTGAGTTCAGTTTCATGAGTTTACATACCTTGGTGTGCAAGCGGCATTAAGAATGGTAATAGTTGCTGGAAGATATATAGCTAGAGGCTTTGTAAGATGGACTTCAGGCACCAAGATAGTTGCTGGAATGACGACACAGTAAAAGAAAAACGTAACCCAGTGTGCTATAATCTTCCTCACAAAGAAGAAACCATAGATGAGATGAAACTTCTTCCATACTGATACACGCTGCATTTAAAAGGAAAGGTGTGACGTGTGACTTGTTGACAAAAAAACTTTTATTAATAGTATTTTTTTAAAATAGTGATACCTCACAAAGGATGATTTCTTTAATCATCTTGCGAAAGAGGTTAGCTGGGCCACATGACCAGCGGTGCTGCTGAAATCTATAAGCCTTGAAGGTACTTGGGAGTTCGTTCTTGACCTAAATGAACTATGTTAGGCATCTGATACATAGAGGCTTGTAGTCATTTGCATAAATAAGAAGATTGAAGTTATGAACTCACAGCTAAGTCGCCCACAAACAAAAATTTCCAACCCTTAAGGCTCGCCCGAACTGCAAGATCCATATCCTCTACTGTGGTCCTGTCTTTCCAGCCACCAGCATCATTCACTGCTCGAATTCTCCACACTCCAGCAGTCCCTACAATTCAATCGGAAAAGCTTGTTACATTCTTAAAATAATGTCTAGCTGTTGAATGCCTGTAGATGGACTGAGATCTGACTATCTGTTTACCATTGAACCCAAAAAATGAACATGTGGACGAGCCAACTTCTTGCTCAACACTGAAATGATAGTCCAATGACATCTCTTGAAGTCGAGTCATCAGACATTCATCTGCATTGACTGTGGAAAGATTTTCACTTAACATTAATAACCAAGAAAGAACCAGAAATATGACTGAAGCTGGTAATTCTCTCTCTATGTATGCATTGCCTTTTAAATAGATTAAGGACGCTTTTCTGAATTGATTTTTAGATAAGTCTTTTCATGACAAGTTCTTTGAGTGAGATAGGAACGACATAAAGGAATTCTCTTATCATAGAACTGATCCAATCAAAGTTTATTATCATAAACACAACAATCTGCTATTCATTAATTTTTACCTCTTCCAAACACCTTTAATTTTGTTTTGTTTTTGAGGTCATGACCAATTATTCAGTGTGTGTATGGACATAATGCAGTCTTTGGCCTTACCAAATTTCCATCTGGCTTGAACCAGAGCCAGTTCTGGGTTGTCGAGAAGATATGGTATGGTCCTCCAAAGAAAGTCTTCTTCAGGCTGAAAGTCTGCATCAAAGATCACAACAAACTCACAGTCATCAACATACTGCTTCTTTAGACCCTCCTTGAGAGCACCAGCTTTGTAGCCATTCCTGTTGTTTCTTGTTTCGTATTTCACGTTTATCCCTCTCTCCATCCACTTTCGACATTCCAAGTCCACTAATGTCTGCAATTATATTCTCAAACATTAGTTGGAATTCAGAAGATTCTTAAGTTTTTCTCTCAGATAAAGTTGAGTTGAAAGTGATACCCGTAAAACTTCGTTGGTAGAGTCATCAAGAACCTGCACTACAAGCCTATCTGATGGCCATGACAAGCCACATACAGCTCCAATTGAGAGCTTGTAAACCTGATAAAGAACAATAAGATGATAATCTGATAAAGAACAATAAGATGATAATCTGATAAAGAACAATAAGATGATAATCTGATAATAAACAATAAGATGATAATGGCTCTTATTTTGTAGAGAAAGTTCATATCTCTATTCATATTCTATTCTAATTGGGACTAATTTCAAATGTGTTTTTCTTGTTGTCAACTTTTAATACTCTTTGATCAGGGGTATAGCGCAAAAATCAGTGCCTTTATTTTGTATGCTCCTAAATATTGTTCCTCATTTGACTAAGCTAGAGGTTAGAGCCTTGCAGTCAATATGCTATTGATGTATTAAACTTATATATCTAAATGCAGAAAATATCTAGATTTATTTCTATTGGTTTCTTGATGCTCATTGTAGTTTATCTTTTTATTAAGCTATGTACAAGTCTACAACAGTGTTGGATGATTAACATAAATCTGTAATTTCTGCAATCAGTCAAATTAGTGGGTATATTCTACTGGTGAAAAACGTCCATAAACTATCTTGCTCCTTTTGGAATTTGTAAACAGATGAACAATAAGCTTCCTTCCTTTCAATGTCCTGACTTACATCTTGGTCTGACCTTGTTGACCAATTAACATTGACCTTTTAGATCTATTTAAATTATTTGGTCTCTTGCTATAAAAATCATGGTTTTGTAGCAGTACTCAACAGGGAAAAGCTTAGGTATATATCATGACAAAAGTTTTGTTAGCTTAATCAGTAAAGTCTGACTAATGGTTCGGGGTTTATATGAGAAGGGAGTAATCTCTTGGTATATATTTGTTCATTTAAGAAATTTCCGGTATTGTTGGTGTTATTTTTATTTTTGTAATTCTTTTCTGGATGGTCGGTCCGGGTATGGGGAAGCTGTAAGGGGAAGGGTGAGAGAAGAACAAATATTGTTCCTCTAGCATTGAAGGTAAAATCTTCCCATGAACTTTCACTTGATACTAGGATATGGTTGTATGCTCTGTGTTGTTTCTAGGATTTTGATTATTGGTGGTTGTGAGAAATGAAATTGTATTTTCTTTTTTTCTGATTCACTAAATTTATTTCAGTTTTGGGATCATTGTATGTTTGTGATTTATTCTCTAAAAATTACTCTCAAGATGGAAAAAATATAACCACTGATCAGAAAAAGAAAGGGCGGTGGAAACAGGCATATTCGTAGTTTCTTCTAGGAAAAACTGAAACACAAAGCTAAACAATAATTATTTATGCATAACTTTTAATCTCTGGAACTTGATCAGAAAAGACATGTACTCAAGTAAGGTATGTACCTCCTTTTCATTGAACATAGGAATTTGGACCAACACCATTGGGTAGTTTTTGTTTTTCTCTAGGTCTTCTTTTACGGACTCGAGCTTATACTTGGTATATCTTTTCTTTCCAAAGCACTTGACCCCTGCTATCACTATTGCCATGTAAATACGCTCAAGAAATAGCATGACGGACATGGCTATGCATATATACATTGCAAGGTGTAGGGCAGGCACTACTACTGGAACTCGTATTCGCTCCCAAGCATGATTTAGACTTTGAGTAGTATTGGTGCTTACTCTGATCCCAGGATCTTGGAAAACGAGATTTCTCATGGTTTGTCTCGACCTGAATTCAGAGTTTAGTAAGGGAGCAGAGCACTTTGGGTTGAAAGGAACGAGCTTGCCCTTGCAAGTACATAGAGATGGAGGGAAATTGCGGTGATAATTTAGGATGCAGGTTTTGCTGCTTTAAATAAAGATGCAGTGTGATTGTGGTGAAGGTGACGATGGTAAATGGAGATGAGCTGGAGTGGTGTCGTAGATTGAGTAATCCATTTAAATAAAGTTCTTTCATGTGAGAGACACACGGTCTACATGCAATGAAGGTGCTGCAACGTATCATTGTGCTAGCTGGAGGTTTGGCTTTTCCCTCCGACAATGCTGTTGGAGGATCTAAACATAAATATACATGTTAAACCTTTGTATTCGATAATAAAGATTAAGTTTTGAATGATTATATCTATTTATGTATCTAAATAGAAGCATGAAAGAGATTTCATCTGAATTTAGCCAAAATGCTGCTTAACTCCTCGAGAAGTATAACTTGTCATCTTCTCTCACTATTGTCTATATCCTTTTATTAGCTCCTAAGTTACTCTGATTTCATGCTTTCTTTTTGAGAGTATTAGTGGTAATTCTTCCCTGAATCAGAAACAAAATAATTATCTTAGTAGGACTACGTCGTTTTATCCTGTCACCGACATCACTGATTGCTTTTGAAATCATACTATCAAATAAATGAAAATTGCGAAGTTCGCTTTGAAGTTCTTTACAGCTGGCCTAACTCTGTTTTTTCTGGATGTAGAACCATGAAGTGATGCATAAATCTAGCCTCAAAGACGCCACACATAGTTTGGAATCATGTGAATATAGAACATAACACGTTTTGAGCACTTCCAAGGCTAACACCGTCATCAACTCTTGGAATGTCATCTAAATTGTCGATTCTTGTGTGGGATACTTGCAGTCCCAAGTCATGATGGATAGTTAGTAAGTGGTTGGCTTTATTTAAATGTTTGTAAATTACCTTGTGAAGGGTGACTTCCCTAATTATATCATGGCTGTCGGTAATTCTTTAGAAAGTAGGAAGTTTGGTTTAAATACGTCCCACTTGTTGATTGCAATAAATTTCTAAAGTTATGCTATGTCCGATTTTGTTTAGGGCAATAAATTGTTGGTTAAATTGACTGATTTGGTTACTCAATTTATCAACTTTCCTACACCAAAATGTTGTTAAGTTGAGAATTATAAGCAACTTTAATCTATTAGTGACAAACGTCATGGTAAAAACTTACCCGCGCTAGATGTTTGCACCAAACTAATGAATGCACGACATGTACAACAACATACCCAGTGTAATCCCACAAGTGGGGTCTAAAAAGAGTAGAGTGTACGTAAACCTTATCTAACCTTGGGAGGTAGAGAGGTTGTTTTCGGTAGACCTTCGGCTTAAGAAAAATAAGATCAAAAAGAAAAAAAAAATATGAAAGTGAAGAAATCATGGCAAAACCTATTAAAAGCATGGCAAAGTATTCTGAAAATAAAAGAACAGTAACTACAACAAAATAATGCGATAATTGAAGTACAAGAGACCTAAGTTGCTGGGACTCGGGTGCGGGTGTCTAATACGGGTGTGGATCTAGAGGTTGGGTCTTTCATGATCTAATTTGGGATATGGATCCATGTATGGATATGGTTATGGGGATTCGCCTAAAATAATTAAAATATCTAAAAATAGAGTTATAAAACCTAAATTATGAGATATTATGTGGAGAACTTAAGGAGAATCTTGGACAGAGATTAAAGGAAAATGAGTGACACAGTATTAATTACATAAATCATTAAAAAGTGTCCGAACTTTCCCCATCGATTTTGGTCAAAGTACCCAAAATTGGTTGACCAAATCGGACTCGATCCCAACACCTACACCCATGTCGTGTCGATACGGATGCGGCACCAAAGGTGAAGAGTCCGAGCAACTTAACAAGGGACAATAGATAATGACAGAAATTGAAGGACAAAGAAACTACATGAGAAATACTATGATTACTAGTATGGAAGGATAAACGAGACAACACTCTACTACCTACTAATCTTCTACCATAATTCGTGTACAACACAACAATGTAATCAAAAGCGAAAAGTACAAAAAAACTCTAAGGTTCATAGGGGCTTTAAGCGCAAATGAAGCATGAGATTTATCAAGAACAAATGCAATATGTTTTGTCCAAGACTAATAATTATAAGCATGAATAACAAATATATGGACAAAGAAATTGATTGTTTTTATGATAAATTGAAATATCAATGGCTTAGCGTCACCTTTTCAGGAAATGCTCATTCACAAGGAAAAGTATGTCTTAGAGCTTTGATGACAACACTGAAGCGCACATTAGCAAGGTTAAACGCTCAACGCGTTTTGAGCCTCTCTTTAGGGCTTAAGCGCGCCTTTATAACATTGCTCCACAACCTCCTATCTCAGGTCATGTCCTTGTAAGGTGCAACTGTGTCATGTCTTGTCTAATCACCTCTCCTCAGTACTTCTTCGGTCGATCTCTACCTCTCCTGAAATCATCCATAGCCAAAAACTTTTACACCTCAGAACCAGTGCATCCATGCATCTCCTCTTCACATGTTCGAATTGTCTCAGTCTCGCTTCCTGCATTTTTTCCTCTACTGAGGCCACTCCTACCTTGTCCCGAATATCTTCATTTCTAGTCCTATCTTTCCTAATAAGCCCACACATCTGTTGCATCATCCTCATCTCCACAACCTTTGATCTTCTGAATATGAGAGCTCTTGACTGTCCAACACTCCGCCCTATACAACATAGTTGGTCTTAACCACTTTGTAGAACTTGCCTTATGTTTTGGTGGCATCTTTTTAATACTCCGGATGCGAGCCTCTATTTCATTCACCCTGCACCATAACAATGTGTGACACCATTGTCAATCTTCCTATTTCCTTGGATAATAGACCCAAGATACTTGAAACGTCCTTTCTTTTGGATGACATGTGCACTAAGCCTCACTCCTCGGGCTTGCATCACTGAATGTGTCCATAGATACGTTCACCACGTAATCATGATTAAGTTGTATGCATTCTCACTCTAATTTTTAACTACTAAGGTTAATATACTTTATTTGTATAAACACCTGGTGTGGGTAAGTATTTACCCAAACGTCACTTGGGTATGAAACAAGAATGTTCAGCTTGATTGGCATAGGTCTATTTACGTCTGGCACTCCATAAAATTGATATATTTTGAAAATCAAAGTATGGAGTTCGCCAAAAAATATATCTAGTTTTGAGTCTTTTGGTTGTGTATTGATAACCTCTAAACTTAGTCCATGTAAAAAGGACTTGATTTTTAACTCTTAACAGGATATTGTTTGATATTTGTGGGCGCTAAATTCATAAGATAAGATTGACACCTTCCATTCTCTTGTGTTTATTCTTTGATCTGAAGCAACATATACCCTGAACTTTTGAGAAAACTTTGTAATTCTGTACATGAGGATGTAGGTGGATAGTGCAGATTATATTCAACCATGTGATTATTCTTGATCTATTTCTCTTTAATTCTTTGATGCCTGACTTTTCTCAGTTTAATATACCTCATCAGTATATGCATAAAAATGCTTTTGGTCTTTCTTCTCTTTCTCACATATTTTATATTTTCTAATCTTATATATATCTTGTCTTGAGTTTGCATAAGTATTTAGAATAGATTTCAGCATTGTTGATGCTTTATATTTTATATTCTCTTTGTAGTACTCCAAATTTATTCCTTTCAAATTGGGAATGTGATAGTTGTGAATTGTGGGGGAATAAGTAATAACAAAAATGAATTTCGGACCAACCACCTTAGGTTCTTAAGCCACTTCAGATGCAGTTAAGATTCTATAAGTTCATATTGTCCTGGAAATCTCCTCCACAGTGCCTAGCATAACTAAGAATTCTTGAGATCTCCACTACTGTTTCCCTGTGATTATGTGAAAAATCTCTTTTCACAGTTATAGACTTCAACATCTTGTAAGGATATGATATCTGTAATCATATCTATGATCTTGAATGACAATCTCTATTCTACAAGTATGCATAGGGATAAATAAGCACGTGGGCGCTAAAAGATAAAGTTAACAATCCCTTAACGCTGAGGAATAGAGATAGTGTACTTCTTAGGAGTACAGTTGACAATCCAGCTGAAGTACAGATAGTGGACTTCTTAGGAGTTTTGTAATTAATGTATTCCTCAGCATACACTTAATGCTGGCCACCATCAAAAAAGTGTGATTACATTGTTCTTTGCACGAAAAACATAGAGAGGTAATACAATTCCATTTGATCTTTTGAATGGAATTAGATCTGCCTTCGAAATCCTTTCATTTCTCTCCTTCCATATGTTCCACCAACTGCAAGCTGGTACCGTTTTCCACCAAATTTTTTTTGACTCTTACATCCCACTCCTTCTGATGTAGCACAGCTTAGTAAAGGTGCATTATGTTCTGGCATTGTCCAATCCTCCCTAGCCAGACAGAAAAAGAGTGCCCAGATTGGAGATGTTACCTTACAATGAAGGAATAGGTCACTGTTAGTTTTTGCTGCCTCCATACATAAAGAGCATCAAGATGCTATCTGGATTTTCCTCCTCTGAAGTGTTTCATGAGACATGCTTTATTTACTACCATCCATAGAAAGCATTTCACCTTTGCTGGTGCCAAGCTTTTCCATATAGTTTTCCAAGGGGCCTTTAAAACTTCCTGTCATCTCAGATAAACCCCTGTTGTATACTCTAATTACTAAGAAATGTCCATCTTCATTGTGCCTCCATCTGATGGAGTCAGGAGTAGTGGTCGTCCCTGTAAAATTTCCTACCCTTTCTAGTAGTTCAACCACCCTTCCCACTTCCCAATTATCCAACAATCTCCTGAAAATTAGATTCCATGTGATATCTGGATTGGTGCTGATAGAAAAAAGTTAATTTCTGGTGACCAATGTATGAGCAAGACCTGTTTTTCCCTGGAAGACTTTATTGAGTCCTGTACATAACATGTCAAACACTGATTGTGTAGTTTTTTTCTCAATGTTTAGGTTCCATTACTAGAACAGTACCGAATATATTATTCAAACACTTCCAACTGGTTTTTCTGTAATGTTATTTTGGGCGATGTGGCCAAATTGGTTCTCATTATGTGTATGTCGCGGATATACATCCTAATTGTGATAATTGACACTGGTTGTTGATGGTTCCTTCTTTTACCCAAATCGGTTGTTGATCATTAAAGATTAATTTGTGCATGTGTCAATTGATGCTTGTGATTATTGCTTGAAGGGATGGATCATGTGACATCTAATAGTTGTGGAGAGGAGGATTGGTATGCTTTAGTGAGAAATTTAGCACATCTATGAGTTTTTCTTTAGGGAGGACTGGATAATCTACTCCAAAAACTAGGCAGATCCATTATCCATCGAGTTTGGTAGAAAAGTTGCTGACCGTTCAATAGATCTAGACGATAAACAATAGCTCTTTGGTGTTTTGCTTTATGTATGTTGAAGATGTGATGAAGCTACTGAACTTGAAAACATGAAATTAATAATACTATCATCCAATTGATCAAATATGAATGAATTTTAGTGTGCTTGTAAGCTGTAGCATGTATGGCAAGATCAAAAAATTCTTGTTTCTTCTATCCAATTGTTCTTTTGCTAGAGTTAAAAGCAGTAGTCGAGGCAAAATTTTCATCAACAGGGTTCATCATCTAACTATATACATGAACAAAAATTTGACCTTACACAGTGTAATAATTATACACATAGAATTTGAAGAGTAGATACAGACCTTACCCTCCACCTTAGGAGGTAGATAAACTGAATTCCCTCTACCTCCGCCTTGGGTTTAACTATCCATTAAGATTTACATTCCCAAGTTTCAAACTTTGAGACCTTTAGTTAAGGACAAAAAGGTTTCAAACATTCTATTACACCTCGTGATAAAGATCTTTCATTCTTAGAGTTCGACTCAATGGTTAAGTGTGGCAGAAGATCGATGCAACAATGTGTTGAACTAAATCTAGCAGTGTTCATACAAAACATAAATATATGTGAAAAATTGCGATTGAATTCATCAAGTTTAAATTATTTATCCATATTTGATTTCCATTTACTCACATTTTGGTTGGAAATTGCATTACTCACCATTCCACTAGACAGACTGAGGCAACTTCAGGTGGAGTTAGGGTGCCTGCGTTTGGTCAGACCACGTGTCATTATATCATTGGTCACCAAGTATAAACAGCATCTGCCCATGCCTATTCAGCACATGGCTTCTGTCTAACCATTCTACTAACCATTCAAACTTCTCCCTCTTTTCTTTCGGTGTCCGATATCCATATTGAATTCTCACAGATTCAAATCATGTCGTGTAAATTCATTTAAGTGGAGAACTGCTTTGTAATATTTTCATATTCATGATTCAAACTCAAAATCGTTGATTAAAGGTGAAACAATTAACTTCTACTTTTGAACTATACAACTAGAAGCTTCTTTCTTGAATGAAACTTATATATCCTATTTTTTTTATTTTTTTATTTATTTCTATCTCTTCACATGTTTGATTTGTTGTGTAGCGTACATCTTTTTGAGTCCATATCAAATCCCAAGAATTGAGCACATCAATAATTATAAATACTACCACCACTCAATGCCACATATATGTGTGTGGGGAGAGGTGGTGAGAATATGAAGGGTCTTTCATGCTAGGTGTCTAGATTTATTATATTGGAGTCTTATTTTCATCACATTTACTATTATATCTACTAACGCTTCGTCCTAATGTAGACTTATTTCTGTAAACAAGAGACATATTTTTATCTGCATTTGCACCTGCACCTTAGTGAACGAATTTGTTCGCGTATAATTCGTGCAGAAAGGTGTTGATGCTCATGCAGACGAAAATGGTATCTTGGCCTTCCATTGGTTTCCCAGTCTTTACCTTTCGAAGTTGTTGCACTAAGTGCAAGCATCGGTTGAACTTGTGTAGATGGGAGATGACAGTATTCAACGAATTAATCGAGGTAAGCATAAGTTGACACTTATCTTTTTTTCTACGGAAAAGGGTCAAAAATATCTCTGTACTATTCGAAAAGGTTTAAAAATACCCCTCATTCATCTATTGAGCTACAAATACCCCTCAGTCAATCTTTTTGGTCCACTATTACCCTTTAAACTAACAGCCTTATATTTTTTAAATATTATTATTATTAATTATTACGTGGCGTCTTTCTATTGGATAAAGTTTAATTCCAACTCACCAAACTTTTTTCTACCCCACCCGACCCATAGATATCTCTTGATCCAAACTCAATTACAAGATCCATTAGAAATAAAAGAGATTGAATCATCTCTTCTCCCTTAAACTTAATATCCTATTTTTCTTCTTCCACTTTTCTTATTAAGCGATTTCAAGATCAATTTCACCCAATTTATTGTAGCTTTAAACACATAATCTATTTTATCCCATTTACACGTTTCATTTGATCTTGCTGCTACTGATCCTCAATGCCACTCATTTCTTGGTTCATCTTCTTGTTTCAATGTACCAATCCAACTACCGTATAAATGTGTATGTATGTTGGTGTGTTTTAAAATCTTCAATGTACTGTCCATTTATGTAAAGATTGGTACTATGTTGATTAATTTAATTTCTAATATGGAATAATTTATTAAAATATTTTTCTTATCTTCAATGTACTGTCCATATTGATCTTGATAAAGATTGGTACTGTATAAAAAATTATTTTATCTTAATATGGGTTTGGGTCAAGGGGCGTCAATATGGGTGGGTGGGGTAAAAGAAAGTTTGGTGGGTTGGAATTAAACTTTATCCAATAGAAAGACGTCACGTAATAATTAATAATAATAATAATTAAAAAATATAAGGTTGTTAGTTTAAAGGGTAATAGTGGACCAAAAAGGTTGACTGAGGGGTATTTTTAGCCCAATAGATGGATGAGGGGTATTTTTAAACTTTTTCGAATAGTACAGGGATATTTTTGGCCCTTTTCCGTTTTTTCTATAGTTAAGAAAATATTACTTCAGTAGATTTAATTTGCTCATCAAGATTCTTATTTGATTTTTCGTTGCAATAATACGACTATTTAGGTGTTGACTCGCAACGAGGCAGACCCATCTATCGAGATGATAGAGGATATCAATGACATTGTGTTTCAAAGACGAATAATTACTTCTACACCATTAAAGTTTGTGGTGAAATGAATAGAATTTCTTCACCTAAAATATAATTAGATGTTAGTCTTCGAGCAATAAGATGGTAAAATATCCGAACGTTTTCTTTTAATCGATCGTATGTGACACGTATTAAGACAAAATGCGCCGATAGTTCATTATTGGGACAAATATTTAGTAAATAATTCTCTTTTTATTTATCTTTTTACCATTTCTAAACCTTTTGAATCACGATGTAAAAATCTCTTTTAAACAAACTAAAAGATTTTATTAGACACGATGATCTTAAACTTGTAAACGTTACCCAAAGGTCTAATATCTTATCAATCATGTCAGTTTATAAATTACCTCAAATTAGGCAGATATTTACCTAGCAAAAATTCTATAGTAAAAATAAATGGCAGAATGGTCTAGGAGACCCTCGTACTTGTCTCATTTTGTCACCTGAGCCCTTCTAATATAGATTTTGCCAACTGAACCCTCGAACCCACTGAAATCCAACATTTTAAACCCTTTTTTTGACCACACAGTGATTCGTGAACTACAAACGCCACACGTAGCTTTCCACATTATGTAAAAATGCCACATAGGATATGACATGTTAAAAATAGGCTAATCCTTTTCTTTCAAACATTTCTTTCCTTTCTCCTTTTCAACTAGACCCTTCTACTCCCTTAATTCCGATTTACATTGTTGCTCACTGCGATTTTTTTCGATTTTGTTAAGTGTTTGAGTTCGCGTTTCACTCCATAGTTGTAAGTTTCTTGACTGATTTTCATTCTCTTTGTTTTGCAGTTGTGTTTTTGGTTTTTCATTTTGAATTTTGTTGTTTTGAGTTCTTGTTAGAGCTTAGTTGTTGCAGAGGTCGTGGTGTGATTTTAGGGAGGATTTTGATTTTTTACATGCCTAATAACAAGTCTAATAACAATTTGTAGAAGTATTATGCATTCAATGGCATTTGTCGTGAATATCTGTTGAATTTAGGATTTTTTCGTATCTGAATTTTTTATTTTTTTTATCAATTGCGTTGGATTTCTTTCTTGTTAGTGGTCCAATTGGATTATATCAGATTATTATAGAGGTTTTTGTTGTGTTCCATAAAGAATTAGTTTAAAATTAGGGCTTTTTGTGAATTAGGAATTTTTTGTCACTTAGGATTTTTTGTCAATCATCCAATTGTATTCTCGTGACTTTGCAGGCATGGTAAGAATATGGGTTCAACAATTATTACACTTCAAATGTATTATGGGGGCTGTTTTTTATCAGATCCTGAACTCAGGTATGCTAATGGAATTTCTGATCTTGAAAAAATAAGAATCGATATGGATGAGCTTCATATTATGTTTTTTCATAAATTAGCTAGAGAATTGGGAGTTGAACAAGTTGAAACATTTGGGTGCAAAGTTAACAAAAGAGGTGGTTTTTATATGTTGAAAAGTGATGCTGATGTGTTAAGATTTATTAACAACTTAAAGGGTGGGGACTTTGTTGATGTGTATGTGGTACATCAAATTAGTACTCCTTTAATTGTTGAGGATCCTACTGAGGTGCAAATAGCCCAATTGCTTACTCCCAAAAAAGGTAAGCCTCCACCACCTACTGTTATAAATGTTAGGGCTGATGTGTCTTCTCCTCAATCATCTAATAATAATGATACAAATATAAAAGAAGATCAGCAACCTAGTGTAGACAAGGGTAAGAATAAGGAGGTTGCTGCTCCTGAGGTTTCTTTTGAGGACTTAGATGAAGATGAAGGTCAAGGTCAAGGTAATGACTTTTCTTCCTACCACCTTCATACATCTGATGAATCTGATGTAGATGTAGATGCTAAACAATCTGATTCTGAGTCACTTTATGATGTTGATGAGAACATTGATGACTTAAGTGACTTAGATTCTGAGTTTGTTGAAGCTAGGAAGTCTAACATTCAAGAACAAGTTAATAAAGAGAAGGCTGCTAGAATAAATGTAGATGAGATACCTTCTGGTCCTGTAGGTATAGATGCTGGTTTTGAAGATATTTATAAGAATAAGAGGGGAAGATATGAAGGAAAATTGGGTGGGGATGACCTGTATTTTGATAGCTCAGATCCTGGCAGTGATATTAGTGAGGATGAAGGGGATCCTGTTGATTCTGATGAGGTTGTAGATCCACCAGCTAGGAATTCAAGTACAAAGGTCTATTTTGACCCAACTGCCAATTTTTTTTTATTTCAGTTGTATATGGTTTTTGTGAATAATGTTCAGTTTAGAGAAGCACTACAGACTTACTCTATTCAGAAGGGTGTGAACATTAAACTTAAACCTAATGAAAAGGAGAGAATCAGGGCAAAGTGTAATAAGAAGGGTTGTCCTTGGCATATTCTTGGAAGTATTGAGGGTAATACTGGAAATTTTATTGTGAAGACATATTTTCCTGTCCATAAATGTTTCAAAAGAACAAGAAACAAGTTGTGTACTCCAAACTGGATTTGTAAGACTTACAAAGACAGAATCATGAGTGAGCCTAGCATCAGACTCCATCAGATTCAAGGCTTGGTACAAAAGGATTATGGATTGTATGTTAGTAAAACAAGTTGTAGAAGAGCAAAAATGAAAGTCATGAATGAGCATATGGGTGATTTCATAGAGGAATTTGCTAGATTGTATGACTATGCTGAGGAGTTGAAGTCTACAAATCCAGGAACTCTGTGGTTGTTAGGACATCCAAGAATACAATTCCTGGAAAAGAGGTATTCCAAGGGATTTATATTTGTCTTGGAGCATTAAAAGTGGTTGGATGGAGGGGTGTAGAAGGATAATTGGTTTTGATGGTGCATTTCTTAAAGGTGTATGTAGAGGTGAACTGCTGTCTTGCATTTCC